>ML779913.1:453284-476881 GCA_009831015.1 Picea engelmannii | reverse complement strand
GCCTCATTTTGTCCATCTCATAAAGGCCTGCATTGACAATCCTTGGATAGCACCCCTAGTCAATGGCCGACCTTCCAATTTTTTTCAAGCCCGGAGAGGCATCAGGCAGGGCTGTCCTCTCTCCCCCTTCCTGTACATCCTAATGGCAGACTCTCTCAGCAGAAAACTCACAGCTGAAAGTACAGTTGGCTCTCTTCCTAGTCTAAAATCCTCTGCAGATGTTGTTCCTCTAAACCACTCACTCTTTGCAGATGACTCTTTGTTCCTTGGAGGTGCTTCTCCCAGAATAGCTAAAACCTTTGACTCTGTCCTCAAAAGCTACTGTAGAGTCTCTGGCGCCCTCATCAACGAAAGAAAGAGTGAAATATACAGCTGGAATACAGGACAACAAGAGCTCATGGTCATCACGAATATCCCGGGGTTCAGAGGTCACGTCTGCTGGGATTAGATTAAATATCTTGGCCTCCCCATTACAAATGGTGTAAATAGGAGAACGCTCTGGATGGGCATCATTGGTAAAATCAAAACTAAGATAGCAGCATTGGGCGGCTATTGGTTATCCACCGCAGGGAAACTCATTTTAATTAAAACGCATCTTTCAGCACTCCCAATTTATCAATCGGCCTTTTTGTTTTCCCCCAGGAACGTAATGGAACAGATCGGAAAACTTTTAAGAGACTTTCTCTGGCAAGGAGGGAAAGGAAATGAGAATAAATTGCACTTAGCGAATTGGGAGCTGGTCAGGCGTCCGATTGCAGAGGGAGGTCTTCAAATCCGCGACCCTTCACTTCTCAATTTGGAGATGGGAGGTAAAATACTTTGGCAATTGGCACACGATCCCAAACACCCTGTCAACATCACTCTGCTCTCCAAATATGCACGAAATTCATCGCATCGAACCCTGCAATTTGACCCCACAGTCAACAGCACGTTAGCATGGAAATTATGCTGCAAAAGCAGCTCGTTCTTCAACAAATCGCTGTACAAAGTCCCAGGCAATGGCAAGTGCACCGATCTATGGCAAGACAGAATTATGGAGAGCGACCCACTGGGGGCGAACCAAGAGCTATCAGACATCAGAGAATGGCTCACCCGTGCAGGGAAAACCAGATTGTTTGATATTTCGAAGTGGGATTGCCGGGGAGATTGGATCGGCTGGGATCTGAATGACACCCCAGAATGGCTAACTTATCAAAAAAATCTCCTTATTGATATGCTGGAATGCTCTACCCCTGAAAATCGCCATTTGAAGGACAACTGGGCTTGGGGGCAGTCAGGCACATACACTACAGCAGCTGGATACAAAGCTCTCCAAATTACAAAGGACAACAGTCGCCCTCTAGCCTTCTGGAAATTAGTTTGGGACAAGCTAGCTCTCCCAAAAGTGAACTTCTTTTTCTGGACGTTGGTGAAAAACAAACTCCTTACAGGAGACAACCTAGAGAAAAGAAAAATTGCAGGGCCTCATAGGTGTGAGTTATGCAGAAGCAACTCAGAAACAGCTCAACATTTATTCCTGGAGTGCAATTTCGCCAAGGAAGTATGGAGACTTTCCCTCCTGGACCTGCAAATCCCAGCTTTCCCACAGAACTCTATTAATGCTTRGTTCGCCTCTTGGATCAATATCTATCCTCATGTCATCCCCACCAAATCCTTCTGGCGAAAAATCTGGACAGCAGCCCCCAAATACGTTTGCTGGCAGCTTTGGTTGGCTCGTAATGACCAAATCTTCAATGGACACACACGCTCCCCTCTTCAGGTTGCAGTGAAAGCGAAAGCACTCCTCTTGGAAACTGCCCATCAGCAGTACTTCAGCGAAGATCCTTTGCTCCATCCCGAAGAAAAGAGATGGCTAAGCCTGTTGGATCCCTTCTCCCGCAAACTCCTCCTCACTCCACAAACAGAAAATCCAGATTGGAGAATAAGAGAATCTGTGGACAGCTTTCCAAACTGGTGGAAGACCAAAAAACTCACCACAATCTTTTTTGACGGGGCCTCCAAAGGAAATCCCGGGAATGCTGGCGCTGGAGGGGTCATTTACTCTCCGGATGGGTCCTTAAGAGATTGCTTCTGTTGGGGACTAGGCCAAAAGACCAACAACCAGGCAGAGATTCTTGGTCTTCTCAGAGCATGCCTAATAGCAAGAGAAAAAGGAGATAAAGACCTCCAAGTCTTTGGAGATTCAGAACTCCTTATCAAAAAATTAAATTCGAAGGACCTCTTCAATAACGCTAGCATCAATAAAATGCTGGGCAGATTGAAAAGAATCCTTCACGAATTTACCTCCTTCAAGTCCTATCATATCCTCAGGAATATGAATGAAGAAGCAGATCGGATGGAAAACAAAGGTTGTACCCTCGCAAAAGGACAGATTCTGATCAATGATGTAAACAGCTATCAAATACCTTGACAAGAGTGTAACTATGAAGCTGAAAAGGATGGATTTCTTCTATGTAAATGGGGCTGCTCAGGCAAAGACCCCGTCCCCCTTTTTAAATAAATAATCAACATAACCGTTACAGTTAAAAAAAAAAAAAATTACTTTTTGTGCCATGAAATTTCATTGTAACAGATGATTGTTAGAAGTTACATTTCTCACAGGTGTGATTATATAGCGGAGTAAATGATCATTGATGTAGACCTTATTTTTTTTGCGCTTATGAAATTTTGTAATGTGTCATGGTTTAGAATTGGTTTATTTTGTGCTTACCTTGAAAGTATGTTGATTATTGTAAATTCGATGATTGATTCAATTGCGTGCCTCGAAGTGAAGCAAATATTGTTGCACCTTACAAATAAAATGAGTGGATTATTTGTGCCTTGGCTTATGTCGTTGCTTGATTTATTAGTAATTGATGTTTCATGCACCACGAAATTTTGTGTTACATCTGTTGGTTATTGGAATGTTATCGTGCCTTGACAATCGTTGATGTTGATTTAGCTTAGACAACATGAACTTGATTGTGTGGGGGAGATGTAGACACCTCCTTGTTCTTCAGAACAGTCGCCAACCCTGAGACCTTAAATGGTCAAAATCGATGGGAACCTAGGCTTGAGCGTTGTGTATGTGTCTTGAAGGTCCTAACCACTGTAGGGTAGGATGGGCGGGTAGTCATTTATATTCTTTATCTGAGCAAATGATCGTAATTTGCTTCAAGTTTCATGGAATGCTATTAAGTTGTGAATTTGTGTTCATGTGTCGTGTGAAATTCATTCTTTATGATATCGTCAAGTTGCGTCGCTATGAATTTTTTGTTCATGTTATATTCCCAGTGCTAAAAATAAAAATAAAAAATTACCTGTCTTATTTCCTATTGTGTCGTAATGGCGGGGTTGTTACATATGGTATCAGACCGGGTTCAACCTTGTGGTTGTGGATAGCCACTCCTTCCACTGAATTAAGCCCTCACCACTACATATGGGTGGATTATTCCATGAAAATGTTCCACGTTTCCATTATTTTCATCTTTTTTTAAATAGGGTGGGATTTTTGTCGATATTGCCACTAAAGTTCATGGCAATATCCATGAATAGGTTATTTTAACTTGGTCAATATTTTCATCGCTATTTCCATGAAATTTTGTGGCAATAGCGATGAAACTTTTTCCTATCTCATTGATCGGTGTTAACGGCTAGTCGACTATTTGATCTATATATACTTGACTTTAAGAGACTTTGTACACAATTCCTATAGTTGCGACACTGTTTTTGGATTTTGTTTGAGCTGCTTATTTTTTCCATCACCCACCAGTTGAAGAAATCCAATTCTCTATCTACATAGCTCAGATTTTGAACTTGCAAGGTTAGTATGTTTTTTTTTCATTGATGTACTCATTTAACTTGTAAATTTTTGTTCAAATGTCGAAATTTCATGTAACTTATTTTTTCCTTGATAATATATTATATGTGTAGTACCATATTTCATGTCTCTGTTTTTTGGATCTAGTTAGTATATTATATGGAAAAGGGTATGTGGATTCCATAATATTATAGGTTTATGGAATCCACATACCCTTTTCCCTTCAATTGTAGCTAGAATGTATCTCTCTTTTCATTGATAAAGATATGGAAGTGCTCTTGAAACTCAACCCTGATTGGTGAAATGATAGTAATTGATTGTCATTTTCTTCTCTTTTTTATTTTTAAGATCTAAGAAAACACCAACAAAGCTTGATTGAAGCTTTGATACCACTTGTTACATCCTTAGTACCCAAATGGGATCACACTTGCATAAATTGAAAATAATATAATAGTGACAATAATGGTTGAGATACTTGCACACCTAATGGTTGGCTATCACTTACTAATTCAATTAAATGAAGGAAGAAATCTCCATGAATAAAATCTTGAAGTTGATTGTTATATAATAAATTATAAGTTATGATATATATAAGATAGAGAGGAAACTCATGTTTATAACAATAAATACATAAACACTAACCCTAAACCTATGTTAGGTATATATGTCGTTATTATATAAAGGAAACATTTGTACACATATGACCTTATTATAAAGATGTTATCTATGTCGTGATTAGGCACATAAAAATCACTTTTAACTAACCACCTTCAACCATATTAGCTTATGGTTAGCCACCTTTAAATTTCTTAGCTTATGACTAAGCACCTTTAACACATGAACTTATGACCATGTACCATACTCTTCCAATATAAATAAAGTATATTTGTTTCAACTTTCTCAATAAAATCCACATAAGCTAATATGGTTGAAGGTGGTTAGTTAAAGTGATTGTTATGTGCATAATCACAACATAGTTAACATCTTTATAATAAGGTCATATGTGTACAAATGTTTCCTTTATATAATAAAGACATATATACCTAACATAGGTTTAGGGTTAGTGTTTATGTATCTTATTGTTATACTTTATTAATAAAAGGTGAAGTTTTATTACCGACGTCAAACATTTTTCCATGCACATATCGAGAAATATCCGTGATTATGAAAGAAATTGGAATGGACTATCAGACTATTGATGCATGTCCTAATGATCATATCATATATTATAGAAAATATGCATTAGAAAATGAATGCCCACAATGTCAAATAAGTAGATATCAAACCGATAAAGCGTCAAAGAAGGTGCCTAGCAAACTTCTTTGTTATATTTCAATAATTCCACGTTTCCAGGGGTTGTTTAGGTGCCAAAGTATAGAACAATTTATGGATTTCCATGCAAAGAAGAGAAGTCGAGATGATGTTCTTCGAATGCCTGCAGATGGTTCTTCATTGAAGTACATCAGATAAAAGTGGCCAATTTTTAAAGAAGAACCTTGTAATGTCAGACTTTTGTTGGCAGGGGACGGTGTCAATCCATTTGGAGAGCTTCATTTTATGTACTCAGTGTGGCCTGTTTTTCTTATAAACAATAACCTTCCTCCTTGGATGTTAATCAAGAGAGAACACACGATGTTTTCAATGATTTTTCCAGGTATTTAATTATTTTTTATTTTCTTTAAAGTATGACAAAATATTTCATTTCTTTGTTTCGTGCATGGTAATTATTTCTTTTATACATAACGACATCTAGATAAGTGTAATTAATCATGTTGTATGTTGAACCAATTAGGTAGGTCCAGGTTAAATATATGAACGTATATATTGAGCCTCTTATCGATGAGTTGTTGAAGTTATGGGCTTGCATCACTATGTATGACATCTCTAGACCAATAGGGATAAAACGACTTCAATTCCATGGAATACTACCATGGACAATTCATGATGCTCCCAGGTTAACACATTTTTGTGGTATATTTTTACTTTATTTTGTGATTTAATATTATATATATATTTATTGAAAATATCATGCATTATTTTAAATTGTAACTCTAATTTGACGCTACATTAATTCATATATCTTGTAGGTATTCAAACAAAGGGTAAATTCGCATGCCCAGTTTGTGGTCTGAGGATAAAATCTTTTCGTTCAAGGAGTTTAGGAAAGGAAGTGTTTGATGAGTATAGGCACTTTCTACCTAAGAACCATAGTTATTGAACTACAGACAAAGCAAATTTCAATGGTAAAGAAGAAAATGGAAAAAAACCACGAAGAATGACACCTCGCTTATGGAAGTTGGAATATATTAGAAATTGTCAAGGTACGCAAATTATTTATGTATGACATATTATATAAATCTTTGGTTAATTTCATTACTATTAATTTCATTTTGTCCCATTAATTAGTGTTAATTTCAATTTGTTGATGTTTCAGGAATGTTGTTAAGGCACGAATGGGCTTCCACGAGGAACGAAAATTTACCCGATGAAATTTAGTAGATTTCCATACTACGAGCACCTACAAATAGTTCATCTATTTGATACAATGGATATTGGGAAGAATATAAAAGAATTGTTATGGTGAATATTAGATGGAAGGACTGACAAAGAGAGATTTGGAAAGATTTGTTGTGACATACAAGAAGCTAATCACGCATTGCAAAGTCTTATTATTAATTCGAATGGCAATGGTCGTGAACAAAATACTAGTCTTCCTTGGTTATTGACGGAGCAACATAGAAATATTGTAGAAGAGATCATTCAAAAAATTAGGTTTCCAACAGGGTTTTTGTCGAACATACAAAATATATTAACGAAAAAAGGTGATTTGGGTGGTGTTAAAACATATGAATGGCATACATTCATTAAGGTAATTAGTAGATTATAATATATTTCCTTATTGGTACACATTTTTGGAAACAAATAATATTTTTTTTTTTTTTTGTTACAGTATGTTCTACCTTTATCTCTCCTAGACGACTTTGACAACACATAAAAAAATAAATATTTATGTACTTGGAAAATACATGAGGTAAGTATTGTTTTATAAGGAAAATGTACTTCTTATGCAATTTGTAGCAGAACTTATTGACATATTATGTTTTATCTGCAAATTTATGTATGCCTTGATATTGTTTTATTGCATCAACATTTGGAGGTGGCTATCATCAAAAGAAATCCATAAAGAAGATATAAGGTATTGGAAGAGATAAATTCCCCGACTAATGTGTCAAATGCAACAATATCTACCTCCAACATTTTTTAATGCACAAGAACACTACCTCATACACCAAGTTGAAGATATTGAATTATGTGGACCAGTACACACAAGGTCGATGTGGATGGTGGAGAGGCAGTTGAAGTCACTAAAGGCTTTTGTTAGACAAAGAGCACGTCAAGAGGGTTCTATGGTTGAGGGATATATGGTATATCAATGCATGGTGTATATTAGTCAATATCTACCTAAATTAGCAGAAAATATGAATGTGCCTCGCATTTGGCATCTCGACTCCATCAACAAATTTGAAGGGTAGGTCCTATTGGGGAAAGGTAAAATGAGGATTGTGAAAGGTAATTATTAGATGTTGACGTAGATTTAATATATTACACATTTATTAAATTATTCCTTTATTAACAATATCTAATTAATGATATTAAATTTCTATGCTATCATATAGTTGCTCGAGAGTGGGATCCTTTACATTTATACATTGCAAACAACCTTGATTGGATGGAGCATTGGATAGAATATATCAAAGAATACTTTTGTAGGTTATCATGGGAAGGGGTGAGTAAAATTATTAAAACACTGCATCGTCATCGAGATCAATGTCCTGATCTTACATCAAGGGAAGTTGATTTATCCTTTGGTTTAAAAGATAAACAAGAAAGTTAAATTTTTGACCCACATTTTCCTAGTTTTTTTTCCAATTTTTCAATGTATTTGGTTTGTTTAATTTTTGAAATATATATTTACTAAGTCCTATATGAGGTTTACTATTGCCAATG
This sequence comes from Picea engelmannii, assembly GCA_009831015.1. Taxonomy (NCBI): domain Eukaryota; kingdom Viridiplantae; phylum Streptophyta; class Pinopsida; order Pinales; family Pinaceae; genus Picea; species Picea engelmannii. Next base: position 469,074 of record ML779913.1, on the reverse strand, counting down.
TATTTTTTACTTGTTGTCCATGTTGCAGTTGAAACATCACAAGGCTATGTGGTGTAATGGTCGTAAATTTCATATCAAAATGTTGGATGATAAGATGAAAACCTCAGATTGTGGGATAATTGTAGTGTTTAAGGTCACCAACATTTCCTCTAGAAGTGACAAAAATCTGGAAGAAACTGAGAATAGGTACTATGGCCATTTGGAGGATATAATTGAGTGTGATTTTAATTCCTTTAAAATAGTTTTGTTTGAGGTTAAATGGTACAGGCTAAAGATGCATGAACGTGATTCTGAAAGAACTGTTATTGAGCATGATAATGTATTTACCATGGTTAATACAAGGGCATTTAAACTGGGTACCGAGACTTATGTTCTTCCAAGTCAATGTGAGCAAGTATTTTACTCAGAGGTACCTGGTAAAGCAGGTTGGTGATACATTGTTATATATTATCCAAGAGGGAGACCAGTAAAGTATAATCATGTAGTTGAGGATGAAGATAATAACGAGGAAGAATATCATGATTATGCAGATTAGGAGTAGGTGGCTCATGTAGTCGATGTGTCATATGGATAAGTTGAAGAAGTTGATCATCCAAATGTAGGAGACGACGATCTCATTAACGATATCGATAACTATATTAGCGAAAATGACGTTGATGATGATGTTGATAGGAATGAGCCTTTCACCAATATCAATTCTAAACTAGATCCTGATACAGATGTTGAGTTGGATGAAGAAGAAGATGACTAATATTTAATTGTTTAAAAGAAGAGGTATGTGTTTATATCTTTTATATGATCTCTATATGTTTTTATTTTGTATAATATAGTGTATGATACATGTTCTTTAGAATTTCAAATTAGGTAATATGGAGAAATTGCGAGTGATGTGAGGGGAGTTGGGGGGCATAATTAGAGCTTCCACCTTGACGTGGTTGCCTCTGTTTAGTAGAGAATGAAATATTCTCGAAACCAAGAGGAGATCTGCATGAATATGCTTAATAATACCAATGATGTAGGTATGTCCATCATCAATTCAAACTGTGAAGTTGTACTAGGACTAGACATGGGCAATCATGATCTATGAATGGGGGCAACGTTGAATTTTTTTTCAAATCGTTTCTGAATGCATTGAAATTTGACATGGATAGGCTATTCACATGCCTTAACGATATCAGAGGGTTTCTGGACTCAAATTTGACTCACCCACCCACTTTCTTCCATCATCAATTCATCATGTAAACCATAAACCCTAATTTAGTGGAGTCATCGATTTGTCGGGTTTTAGTGTTCCCACTGAATGGATTGATTTGAATTTTATGAGAAGAACTAAATGACTACATATTATTAATAGATGCTTAACACATAATAAGAGAGATACAATAAAACTAGTTTTCTATTCAATAAGGAAAAAAGTTCAATTTGTAAAATGCAGCGGAAAACAAGCTTGTTGGAATGGTGGCGGCTTATCTCTGAGAAGAGATGTGACAGTTGTGCTCATTCGCAAGAAGATCATTGCAATGAGGATCTAAAGGCCTTTTTACAATAAATAGGATTTTCAAAAACCCTAAACATCCAAAAGCCTAACCCTAGGAGATGAAGCGCCAAAAGTCATGTGGGCCCTGTTTGGGTAAGTTAGTACATCAAATTCCCGGGGTCGTAACTTTTGCATATGATATATGTTTTAGGCGTACGATATCCCATTGGAAATATATATCCAAGGAATACGACAATTATACCCCAAAAAACATCGTGTAGGTCCTCAAAATGGCTAAAAATAGTAAATTACCAAAATTGCCAGAAAGATGTTTTGAGCAAGCTGGAACAGGTGGGTGGCCACCGATATCCACCTGGATCAATCCTCCCTCCTTAGGAAGAAATGGTCTCTATTTCATTGAGTTCCCCCATCAGATGAGGAAATTTCTACTGAATTTGGCCTCGGGTGAGCCACTTTCCTTGGTGTAGGAGCTGCCCGGATTTGACAACTCGATAAAGTTGGATCCTTTGTTGTCAAGTGCCCTTGATCTGTGTGTCCACAATTTGATCACTATATGATTGTTGTATGTAGTCGGGGTTGAGATATGTTGGTGTTAGTTGTTTTTCTATGTCTGAGGTGTCCAATAATGATGGGAAATAAGGCCGAAGGAGGTCCACGTTGAACACTGGGTGCAGGCCAAGGAAAGGAGGAATGTTGAGCTCAAATGCATTATCCCCCACAGCCTTGGTGATGGTGTACACACCATAATGATGTGGGAGAAGATTTTGATGGGGTCCTGTAAGGTGTTCTTTCTGCAAGTGCAATCAAACTTTGTTTCCCACCTGAAACTTATGTGGCACCCGATGTTGATCATGGCGTTGCTTGTACTTGTCATTGGACTTCTGTAGGATATCCTGAACCTATTGGTGGATGTGATGAATCCTCTCAATGAAATGGGTGTCTTTGTCAGCCTCAGTTGGAGTAGGATAGGAGTCGTTCGAGGACACAACAAGGGGAAGTGAAACATCTATGGGACCTAATGGTTGGAAACCCAATCCCGCCTGAAAGGGGCTGTGGTCGGTTGAACTATGTCGGGCTTAGTTGTAGCTATGTTGGACATAGGGAAGACTCTCATCCCATGTGCAAGGTTGCTTGGAATTATACATGTGTGGGATATGCACAATAATTCGATTTACGACCTCGATTTTTCCATCTGTCTGGGGTGGAAGGCTGTGGATTTGGTGAGCTTGGTGTCTAGCAATGACTAGAGGGTCGACCAGAATGTGCTGAGAAATTGACTGTCCCGATCTGAGACAATGGTTTGTGGGATTCGAAAATGTACCCAAACTTGTTCAAAGAAGAGCTTGGCAATGGCTTCTGCTGTGATGCTCTTCTTGCAGGCAACCAGAATCACCATCTTAGAAAAGAGATCAAAAACCACAAAAACACAGTCATTTCCCCACTTGGTGGACAGGAGTCTCGACATGTAGTCCATTGAGATGGATTCCCATGGCCTATCAAGAGTAGGAAGAGGGTTGTACAGACCCTGTTTCTTAGTGGTCAGTTTTGCAATAATGCAGGCGATGCAAGACCTAATATAATTGCTGACCTCTTTTCAAAGTTTCAGCCAATATAAATGTTTATGTAGCATCGCCACTGTATTTTCAATGTTGAAGTGTCCTACCACCTGACTATAGTGGGATTCCAAGATCATCTTCGCTCACTCACTTGATGGAACATAGATATGGCCCAGACGACACAACAACCCATCCTGAAGATGGAAATTATCGACAACTGCCTTTGCACCCAACATTTGGTAGGTGGGGGAAAAGTCAGGGTCTGCCTCATAGAGTTTGGGCCATCCAGAGGTCTCATGGCTGCACAATTCTAGCACTGTGGTGAGTGCCACTAGTCTGCTGAGGCAATCAACGATGCAATTGGTGCTTCCTATTTTATACTTGATGTTGAGGTGGAATTGTTGCAAGTATGTGGACCACTTTTGATGGCAATCATTCTGCAATTTTCCTTGTTTCTGCATGAACTGTAGTGGCTTATGATCAGTGTGGATGACTGTCTCCTTCCCAAGAATGTAATGTCTCCACTGGCGGTAGGCTTGCACAATGGAGTACATTTTTTTGTCATAAGTAGGGTACTTACAGACAACATCTGATAATGCCTCACTATAATAGGCCACGGCATGGCTGTGTTGAGTGAGAACGACACCCACAGCATAGTCTGAAGCATCTGGATCGATCTCAAAGGGATGTTGTAGGTTTGGTAGAGAAAGTACTGGGGTTGAGCACAAGCGCTGCTTCAAATAATCAAACACTTGTTTTTGGGACCGGCCCGACGCAAATTTCACCTTACCGCTACCCCTAGTTATTTGGCTGAGGGCCCATGCAATATGGGAGAATCCCAACATGAACCTGCGGTAGAAATTGACAAGGCCCAAGAGGCTCTGAAGCTCAATGAGTGTGGTTGGGGCTAGCCAGTCACGGATGACTTGCATCTTGGTTGGGTCCACATCTATTCCATGTTGATCAATGATGTAGGCGAGGTACTTGACCTTGTCCATGCTGAATGATCATTTTTCCAAGTTGGAGTATAGCTTGTGTTGTCGTAGGGTGTGCAGAACCTGCTGAATATGCTGCAAGTGTTCGGCCCAAGTCTTGCTGTAAATGAGAATGTCATCCAGATACACCACTACAAAATTATTGGTGAATGGTCGCAGGATATCGTCCATCATCCTCATGAAAGTGGCTAGAGCATTTGTCAAACCAAAGGGCATGACCAACCATTCAAAAAGGCCTTTCTTTGACTTGAAGGTGGTCTTCCATACATCTGTTTGTTCTATTGGGACTTGGTGGTAGCTAGACTTCAGATCAATCTTACTAAAGTATTTGGCCCCCGTGAGTTGATCAAGGAGGTCGTTGATTCAGGGAATCGAGTACTGGTTTCTGACTGTGATTTTATTCAGAGCTTGGTAATCAATGTAGAGTCGCCAGGTTCCATCTTCCTTCTGTACCAACATGATTGGGCTCCTGCAAGGTGATGAGATGGGACAAATGTGCCCTTTCTAGAGCAGTTCTTGGATCTATCGCTTGATATCCTCATTCTCTAAAAGAGAGCGACGATAGACTGGCCCATTGGGTAGTGGTGCATCGAGGGTCAGATCGATGGGGTGCTTGACCTGGAAATGTAGAGGTACCCCGGTAGGTGAGGAGAAGATATCTGAGTATTCTTCCATGACCTTATCTACTTGCTTATGCTATGTGGAGAGGTCAGTCGTAGAGACCCTGGATGTGGCTACGATATTTCGCTCATTCTGAGAGAGAATCACGAAGAATACAAACTTCCCCGTCTGAGAGATGACCTTCCTACATTGCTTAGCAGAGATCAAGGAAATGTCACTAGGTGGGACAACCTTGGGTATCCTGTACAATTTCCTGTTCAAAGTAATAATAACACTATGAGGCTTATACTCATATACACCATGACATTTCCATAAATAAGGTTGGCCCAAAAGAACATCACAAACTTCGAGAGGAGCAACATCACACAATACCTCGTCTTTGAAGGGCTTGATGTCGTACGTCAGTCTACACTATTGGCTGACATGGAGATCACTTCCTTGGTGGAGCCATCCAATGGTGTAGGATTGTGGGTGTGATGTTGTCGGCAGGGCCAACTACTTGATGACCTCTATTGAGATGAGGTTCTTCTAGCTACTGATATCAATGAGGAAATGCAGTGGGGTGCCTTTTACCCACATCTGTGAATGGAAGAGGCACTCTCCTTCTTCTGGCTCATTTGGTTCACCATGTTGGAGCTTGGTGGTAGCAACGGTGGCACTAGGTTCCGCTTCAATGATCTGTCTTCCCCTTTCTAGTTTTGACTCAAAGTCAGAACTTACATCTGATTCATAGGCTTTCACTTTGGCCACCAATGACTTCTTTGAGTGGCAGTCAGCAGTGTTATGCCAAGGGATCTTGTGGAAGTCACACCACTTCTCAGTATCTTTCTTTGTCTTTCTGGTGTCCTTCTTTGCTTGCAGCTTGGACTGGTTGTCCTGATACTATCCATCTTTTCTCTATCCTTTGTTCTATGGGTTGGGGCTGCCCTTTCCTGGATTTTGTTGTGGGGTTTCCCCGGCCCAAATTGTCGTGTCTTTTGTTTGATCTTCTGCTCGATTTTGATGACATATTGGTAGGCCATGCCCCAGGATGAGATGTCCATAAATTCCATTTCATTCTGTATGTATCTATGCAGAACACCGCGATACTTGAGCACCAGATGCCACTCCGAGTCTTTGATACCTAGCTTGGTGTGCAAGGTATGGAAGATATATGTGAAATCTGGTACTGCTTGGTATCTTTCTTGCCACAATGTGGTCCATTTTGTATACAAGTTGTCATAACTTCCGAAAGGGTAGTATTGTTCCTTAATAGCATCCTTGAAGGATTCCTAGGTAGTTGTGACTGTAAATAATGAGGGTTCCTTTGTTTCCTTTTGCTCATAGAATGTTTCCCACCAATCTTTGACATGGGGAACAACTTTGAGGAGTGCAAAAGTAATCTTTTCTCTATTTGAAAAGTTATGGACAAAAAAATACCCTTCTATTAGATTCAACCACTTCTCTACAACATCTGCATCTATCTAACCTTCAAATATAGGAATATCGAAGTTTATTTGTACCTTGAAGGGGGCGACGCCTCCACTTGAAGAAGATGTGTTGCCTGTTGGTAGCCGCCGAAGGATTTGCGCGAAACTATCCATCATCTCATTCCTCTGTTGCATGAGAGCTTCCTCAATTAGTAGTTTGAAAGGATCTTATGTCTCGTCATCTTTGTTTTCTCCTACCATGAGAGGTCGCTTGGGCATGCGAGAGATTTTGTCCTCAAAAGAAACAAGCTCGAGACCCAAATCTGTGTACTCTGACCTCGTTGGGGACATGCATTAAGATGACAAGGAGAACACCACTCTGATACCATTGATCCAAATTTTATGAGTAGAATTAAATGACTACATATTATTAGTCATCACCCTTCATTTGGGTCTCGAAAGTTTCCCCTAGTCTTAGTCATCACCCTTCATGACAGTTGTCACCCAACGATGATTAGATCACAAGGATGAAGGCATATGGGCATTGGGATCATGAGGATTTATAATCCTACAATAACAAGAGATATTAATTGAACTTTGACTAGATTGAAAGGTGCGTGCAATTGAAAATACTAACAACCCATAACTAAAAGGGATCAATACACAGACTCTCAATGAGAGGTGATATAACCATGGTGTGTAGCAATAGCCTTAACACCTTCAAAATTATCATTCTCCAAATATCTTATACAAATTTTACAAAGAAATTTTTCTAGGACTAGACACGGGCAACAATGACCTGTGAATGGGGCCAACATTGAAATTTTTTCAAACTGTTTATGAATGCATTGAAATTTGACATGGATAGACTATTCACATGCCTTAACGATATGGGAGGGTTTATAGACTCAAATTTGACTCACATACCCACTTTATTCCATCATCAATTCATTGTTGGTCTATATGGAAATCCTCGTAATACACATCCAACCTTGAGGTTTCGTGCACCAAATGGATTATTAGAGTACTATAATAAAACAAGGTCTCAAACTATCAATGAAATACAAAGTCTCATATTTGGTTTTTCTTTTAATGAACATTCATTATGGTGGTCCTTCATCCTTTGCAAGAAGGAAAAACCTTCATCGAGACAACGTAGTTCTCAACCCTAAAAGGCATTAACATGATTAGATATGTTTTTTTCTCCGAGACTTGGGACAATATTATGTGTATGATGGTGTTTTTCCCTAGGAGATAATGATTCCACTTCTTCATTAGTTTCACAACAACAAAGATTTCTTTATCATATGTGGGGTATTCCAACATTTCTCCATGAAACAATTTTGAATGGTAAAACAACAACCATCCTTGCAGAAGCATCACCACTAAAACATACTCTCTTGCATTTGTTTCTAGTTCAAATAGTCATTGTAAATGTTCATCAAGCACATGAAAGTTGTAGGTGCATTACATAAACCCAAATGAATCACTAACCATTCATACAAACCTTTTTTCCTTGTCTTGAATATTATTTTCCACATATTTTCCTTTGATCCTTAATCCAAGTCTTGTCTCACCCAACCCAAATAATATGGTTGTGAATGACCATGAGTCTCTAGGACAATATTTTAAACTAGTTGTGTAGAGATCAAATTCAATTGTGAATCTAGATCAAACAAGTAATCCACTTTAGCTTGTCTCATGTGGATATAGTCATGAAATAATTTGGTCATATCGTTTTTCTTTTTGGGACTTTCATTGATTAAATGCTACCTCCTTTTGAATGGTAGTGCAACTAATTAATGCTTCCCCCTTTTGAATGGTAGTGCAACTAATTAATTCTACCTCCTTTTGAATTGTAGTGCAACTACTTCTTTTATCTTTTAGAAGTGCTTGGGGCATTTATTGAGGTGTAATTTCTAGCAGTCTTGGTGTGTCACTTTCTTTGACAAGACTTGTAATACATGGTGGGAGGTGTTGTTTCTTGTGTCATTGCTACAATATTATTCACATCCCACTTCTTATTCTTCCCATAAATGACAGCTTGAACCACCACAAATGACCTCTCGAAGGCATCCTTTGCCAATTAGGTATATAGGTAACACTAACATTCTTGAGCACTAGGTATGGGTCTCGGGGCCTTGACATGGTTAAGGGAGGAAACATGAACTTTAGGCCTTAAAGGAAGCTTTAAATGAGCCAGGGACAATAAGGATGCCTCATATAACCACACAAGGCCTTCTGAGGGTATTCCAATCTATGGTTGGGGATGTCAGTGCCACTAGGTGTTTTTGAGTAGTAGGTATGTGTCTCAAGGTCTTGGAAATGATATAGGTAATAAGGCCATGCCTTAGGTTGTAGATAAATATTTGAGTCATATAGAGCCATGGACAATGCCTCAAAGTACAACACATAAACTCCAGAGGGGTATCCTTGGCCTCTAAGAAATGATATTAGTTCTCTCACAAGGTTTTGAGCATTAGCTATGGGTATGAAGGCCTTGATATGGTTGAGGGGGAACCCAAGGCTTAGTCAAATTACAAGGCTTCTAGGAATCCATGGCCAAACATGACACCTCAAACTAGAACACCCAATATCTCAAGGTTTTATGCAACTTCTAGGGCTCAAATTTCATGAATGACACCTCAAACCACCATAGATGACTTCTCAAGGGTATCTTTGGCATTCAAGTGGGAGTATGGGCATCAATAGGATATTTTGAGCACTAGGTATGGGTCTTGGGTCCTTGGATAAGATCGAGAGAGGAAACCCAGGCCTTAGGTCCTAAAGGAAGTTTCTAGGTATGTAGGGCCTACAATGATATGTTGAACCATAATATTTTATATATATATATAATTTACAAATTATAGAATATAAATTATATATATTATATATTATATAATTTATAAATTATTATTATATATAATACATATATATATATATAATATATATATTATTATATATTATACATATAATTTATAAATTATATATATTATATAATATATAAATTAAATTATATATAACTATAATAAAAACAAAACTAAAAAATAAAAATAAATAAACAAATAACAAAACATAGTTTTGAAAAAAAAAACACATTTGAACTCAATTCTCATGCTCATTAGTTGGAGCCGAATGGTTGCACATAGATTAGAGAGGAGAAGGAGGGCACACACATAGGAGAAGGAGGTCGCACACATAGGAAAGAAGAGGAGATGGAGGGCGCACATGGAGGAGAAGGAGGGCACACACATAGGAGAAGGAGGGAATACACATAGGAGAAGGAGGACACGTACATAGAGGAGAATGAGGGCACACGTAGAGGAGAAGGAGGGCACATAGAGTAGAGAGGAGGGCGCACGAAAAGGAGAAGAATGACACACAGAGGAGAAAGAGGGGAGGTTGGGGAATGCAGAGGAGGTTAGGGCACGCAGAGGAGAAGGAAATAGTTGCACCCATCAAGGGCCATATGTAAAATAGATTAAGTGAAATCGACATGAAGGGTGAGGGAGAGGATGGTGAGTAACTCTGAACACTTTATGAATTTAATTTGTTAATGTGAGAATAATATTTTTGTTTTTATAAGTTTGTGTTAGTTCCATTTTGTGTTGGAAGGAGAGGGAAATCTCCCAGATGCGAGTAAATTGCCCCCACAAATGTGTTTGTGTGCCCAAATGTGAGTAAATCGCCCCCAAAAATGATAATACGATTCATGTAGCCACAAATTTTCCAACAAGGAGGAAAAAACACCCCAAACTCTCTAACTCGTCCCCCCCAAATCTAGAAATCGACCTCCTCAATATTTAGCATATTCCCACAACAAAAAATTGCCCTCCATTGAAATAACTCAACCCACATGGTGTGAGTGGGATGATTGGGCATGAGAGGGGATAGGTGGCTCCTTTATCATGTTAGAGTAGGCCCCACCCAAAAAATTCTAGTAGTTGTTGTAAATTCACCATTTCCATTTGAATCTTTTGCACTTGCATTTTGATCCACAAGAATAGGCTTGCACAAATTAGTGTGTTGTCACACCACGAGAAAATTCATGAAGGCTCTATCTTATTAAATACGACTTCATTAAGTTTCCTTCATAGAATAAATAACTTCAACTTGAAAAAAATTCCATCAAAATGGAACTCTATATCCCAAGGAAGACAATTGCCTAATAGGGTTGTCTTCCATGTAATGGAGCGTAGGATATATTGACAACACATTGAGTCTACTTAGGCTCAATCAAACTTGGTTAAATGAGAAACTTGTAACAAGCGTTTCAAGATTTCGACTTGCTTGTAATGGATACAACACTAGTTTTGGAATCCTAGGTACATTAGGGTTTTATCTACAGGTGGATCCCCCAACACTAAAGATCAAATGAGAAAATCTTTCTTTGGTTATAGTGCTAGCTTCCAAATGCTTCACTGCTAAAAGAGCCAGGTTTTATGCGTGGACTTGACTTGTGAAATGTTCTTCAGACATCCACCAAGGAAAGGTTTAACGTAGAGCCACTTGTAGCCAAACATAGGCTTATATTTTGTGAATGTTGTATGGATCCTGCTTTGCTAGTCTTCCACCAGGTGCAGGGTGATTTCAAGCCTAAATTGAGGAAGAGAGCATCCAGGATTAGGATTTGAACTCATTCCAGGATAGGTTAGTTTGAAGTTACTTGATATCTCTCCATGGAAGCCAATCCCTTGTTTGGTTGTCCAAAACATCATTGGCCCTATATGCAACTATATGACATTTTTGTATGCAACTATATGAAAATATAGACAACATAATCTATATTTGGAGTAGGATAAACCCGAATTTACTTATGAATTTGAGAAGAAAGGGCTCAACTTGTGGCCACATAATATTCTAATACACATTGAAAACACAAATCATTGACTACCAAGCAAATAAGGGTAAATGAAGAGAGTGAGAACACATTATTGATTCTAACCCACAACCCTGATCATCCAAGTAGTTCATTACAATGGTGATAAATCCTCATACTACTAATCAATATCAAGGAAATCAATAACCATACAAAAGTTTTCTATCCTATTACCCGCCAAATCACTCTATCATCCAAAGTCCAAAGCAATAAACAATAGTCCATGCAATATATGTTTGCCATCATCGTTGGTGAGGTCAAAAACTTAGTTTGCAGTTCTAGGTTAGGGTTGTGACGTAGCCGCACCCCTTGCCTCGACAAAAGGCCTCTGCACTGACCTCCCGATATTAAGGATCGTTCAAAGTTCACCTCGAGCCGAAGTGGCTCCTTCAATTCTCCAATGGAATATCTATTTAAAATTGACCCATAGGCCTTCCTGCTCCTTACAGCCTTTAGGCCTAATCACTTCTCCGTTCACGACATAAAAGTGATAATGAGGTTTCAGGGTTTTCCAATCCCCGATATCACAAACCTTTGCTTCCCCGATTTTCCGATCTCCGATATCCCGATAGGCTCTAACTTTAGTTAGCTCTCTGGGCTAGACTCATGGTCCACGCGACCTTGCCTTATATGACCATGGTCAAACCTCTTTCCGGGATTTGGGGTTTCGAATGTTGAAATGTATTAAAACTCTTGTCCACAGGATCCCCAATATCCTGATTCTCGATTTCCCAATTGATGACTTTTCCTTTCAGGAAATTTCCCGAATACTTCGATCTCTGTCATGCATCCTCCTATGACGGATGGTCCTAATCGCTTCTCGCGATTTTGAAGTTTTTGATACTGAAATTCTCCAACTTCTTGTCCTCGGAACTCTCGAAATGCCGAACTCTGAAATTCTGATGGGCTCTTTCCTTTAGAGACTTTTCCCGAGCCCTTAGATCTTCGCCACGTGTCCCCTCAAGATGGATGGTCCTGATTTACTCTCGGGATTTTCACTATGAAAATTCCAGATCTCTCGTCCTCATGACTCCCGATTTCACGAATGTCGAGATCCCGATGGCCACATCTCTCATCAGGAATTTCCTCCCCCCGTTCATGAAACTTAAACCTTGTGCAACTCCCGTCCAATCCAACGGCTGACAGGTATTTGAGTGAGATCTGATAGCTGATGGGATTTCACTAATCCTCTACAGAGGATTATGACCATCTATTTCTTCTTGACGGTTCCTATGAATGATCTGAGTGTTCCTCCACAAACTTGTCCGCCTACGGTGCAAAATTACGACGCCTTCTTAATACTTCCATTCACGACTTCCTTGCGCTTCCCTTCAATGGATTAGAAGGCCTTACTCTTCCTGAGCTTTCTCACAACTCTGAGTCTTAGAGAAGACTCTTGCATGCACTCCTTGCGACAGACTTTCAAACAAATTCAAGTGGTTGAATCCCTTCGACCCTACGCACCCCTGCAGCAGCAGTCTCTCAATGCTTCACTCAGGTCCACAACCCTAAGACTTCACTCAGCCTGCGCACCCCTTTCACGGCTCCTGTTCCCAACTACACTTTTGGGTGAATGAGAACAAAAGTTACCCTATCTAAGCCCTTTGTCAACGCCCTCCTTGCAGACAACTTCAACTGCCATTCCTTGTAGAAACTCTTGCTCAGATAGAGAAACAATTGAAACTCATTCCTATTTACTCTCAGACTTCAAACTCAAATCATGAAATCCTATACACAACATATATAGAAAATGTATACCAGGAAGCAAACATTCATGAGAATATCATTCAACATCAACACACACAGAACAAACACGAAACCATGAATTTGAATCAACCTCTTTCTATTAATCCAAATATCTATACATGGGTGTTCTTACACAACTCTCTGCTTCTCTTTTATGCTCTTCTCAATAATGTTGCCTGCTAATGTTACCATACACAATGAGGGTGTCTATATCCCGTTTCCCTCTTGCGCTCTAAAACTGTCTAATCTAGAATTGAATTCTATCTACTTTACATTAACTACCATAAATGCCTTCTACATACTAAGGACGAGAGCGAATTGCTCAAGGTCGGTTACATTATACATATGCGCTTCCTTATTAATTATCTCATGTAAGGTTGGTGCATTAATTTCAAGGCAATTTCAAAATTTGTGCTAGGTGGTTGTCCAGCTGTCCTATGTTTCCGCGCTGGCTCGCTTGATGTTGGCGATGCTCCTGCATCATACTCCCTGGCTTGAAAATTTTCATGGGCTCCTGTCCATGAGTTCGCGCATGGTCTATACATGCTTCTATATCTCTGCATCGCTCTCCCAGCTAACATCTTCAACTGGATGGCCCTTCCACTTGATCAAATATTCAAAGTATTCTTTCATCCTGGTCTTCTTACCAATTCTTTTATCCAGTATGTGCTCCATCTGTGGCTTATCTACAAATGACATATGCTTCATCCACTGAACCACTGGCTGTTTATCTCCTGTTCCTGCTTCCCCAGCTTTATATGGGTACAAATCTGAGACATTGAATATCAGAGAAATTTCGATCCCATCGGCTAATTCAATCTCATAAGCATTTGCCCCAAGTTTATTATATGTTCCTCTTGAGAACCTTTCCTTTCTCATATGTGCCAGAATCAAATCACCAACTTCAAATTGAAGTTGTCTCCTATGTTGATTTTCTCTACGCTTATACTCCTGGCTCGAATTTTGCAGTCGCTCCTTCACCTGGCTATGAAGTTCCTTCATCGCCTCTGCGAATTCTTCTGCACAAGTGCTCCTAGTCGCAGTATGTTCTGAATCCCTCAGCTCAGAAATTCCTCTTGGATGCATGCCATAGACAACCTGAAATGGACTCTGCCCTGTGCTCCTATTAATTGAATCATTATAAGCAAACTCTTCTTTTGGTAATATGTTGTCCCACCAACTGTGGTGTTCTGTCACCAGGCTCCTCAACAAGTCTCCCAAACTCCTGTTTACGACTTCTGTCTATCCATCTGTCTGAGGATGATAATCTGAACTGAACGATAAGTTAGTTCCCATCTTTTTCCATAAGGTCCTCCAAAAATTCTCTATGAACTTCGTATCTCTATCCAAAACTATGCTCCCTGGCAAACCATGAAGTCGAATGACCTCTTTGAAAAACAGATTCACAATGTGAGTTGCGTCACTGGTCTTCTGACATGGAATGAAGTGTGCCATTTTGGAAAATCTATCCACCACCACAAAGATTGAATCAAAACCTCTTTGTGTTCTTGGCAACCCCAATAAAAAATCCATGCTAATTGTATCCCACGACCTCTTAGGTATGGGAAATGGTTGATAGAACCCCACATTTTGCCTCCTTCCTTTCGAATGTTGACAAATTTTGCATCTGTCCACAAATCTCTTGACATCTGCTCGCATTCCCGGCCAAAAATATGACTCATTCAGCTTTGCGAACATCTTGTCTTGACCAAAGTGTCCTACTAATCCTCCACTGTGTTTCTCCTTTAGAAGATTCTCTCTCATGGAGCATTTTGGAATACAAAGTTGATTACCTTTGAATAGTAATCCCTCTTGGATCGGGTATTCTTCCCATTGGCTCCTGTCTCTGAGAACTGGATTCTCAGTTGCTTCATACGCCTCTTGAAAATCTGGATCATCTGCATACATGTCCCTGAGATCATCAAAACCCAATGTTTTGACTTTGAACTCCTCCAACAGCAAACACTTCCTACTCAAAGCATCAATAACTTTGTTAGTAGTACCAGAAATATGTTTAATCACAAAAGTGAAATTTTGCATATATTCCACCCATTTTACATGTCTCTGATTCAACTTTTCCTATTGATTCACAAACTACAGTGCATGATTGTCATTGTATAAGACAAACTCTTTGGGAATCAAATAATGTCTCCATTTCTTCAATGCCTGGATAATAGCATAAAACTACTTGTCATATGTGGAGTACTTCACCTTTGCTTCATTCAACTTCTCACTGAAGTATGCTATTGGCCTGTCTTCTTGACTCAAGACTGCCCCTATTGCAAATCCACTTGCATCGCATTTCACTTGAAATGTCTTTTGAAAATCAAGCAACACCAAAATTGGTTGTTCCGTAATTTTCCTCTTCAACAGATTAAAACTCTTCTCAACCTTTTCTATCCAGTGAAAAGATTTATGTCTTTTCTTCACTGTGTCCATCATCAGTGCACTAATTCCATTGAAATTCCTGATGAACTTCCGGTAGAAACTATCCAACCTGTGAAAACTTCTCACCTCAAATATGTTCTTCAGTGATGGCCAATTCTTGATCACTTCCACTTTATCTGGATCCATCCTCAACTTGTCTGCAGAAATAACAAATCCCAAATAAATGAGCTTTATCTTCATGAATGAGGATTTCTTCATGTTTATGAGAAGCTTCTCTTGCTGTAATCTCTTCATCACAATAGCCAAGTGTTTTAGATGCTCGTCCCTTGTTTTACTGAAAATCAATATGTCATCCAGATACACAATGACAAATTTCCCGATGAACTCTTTCAGGACTTTGTTCATTAACCTCATAAAGGTACTTGGCGCATTTGTTAAGCCAAACGACATAACAATCCATTCATACAACCCTTCATTAGTCTTGAAGGCTATTTTCCATTCATCACCCTCTCTCATACGAATTTGATGATAACCACTTTTCAAATCAATATTTGAAAAATATTTTGCTCCACTCAAGCAATCCATCAAACCATCCATCCTTGGCAATGGAAATCTATACCTGATGGTTATCTTGTTAATGGCTCTTGAATCAGTACACATCCTCTGTTACAGGTATGAGCTAACTGAGAGGGGGGGGG
>ML779913.1:426214-443981 GCA_009831015.1 Picea engelmannii | reverse complement strand
CTGCGATTGTGTTTCAGCTTCTATGTTCTAACACTTGTGCATGCTCCATAACCAACCGATTGTCATCAATGACAACCTTAACCATCTGCGGTAGCTTCTGTGTTCCAGCTCTGTTTCAGCACTGTGTTTCAGCGTCTGTGTTTTCATTTGTGTTGCAGCAGTTCGCATTTGTGTTGCAGTGTCTGTGTTTCAGCTTCTATGTTCCTGCCTCTGTTCTCCATAAACAATCGATTGCCATCAATGACAACCTTGATCATCTGCATCATCTCTGCTGTAGCCATATTTCCAACATCCTCCAGCCTCCGTCTTTCTTTGGACTGAGTACTGTTGGAACAACACATGGACTCAAGATTTCTTTGACCAAACCTTTGTCCAACAAATCCTGGACTTGTCTTTTGATCTCTTCATTCTCCCGCAGCATTAATTTGTACGCTTCTTTGTTTGGAAAACTAGCTCCAGGTATGAGATCAGTATGATGACTCACACTTCTGATTGGTGGCAACGAACAAGGTAGTTCATCCACTACTATGTCAGCGAACTCTTCCAATAGTTCCTGAACCTCTTCTGGTAAATCGTCCACTCTTGTGTTGGTCAAAACAATCCTTAGTTTCCTGACCACAATGAATTGTGGTTCCTCCTTCTTTTTAACCTCTGTAAGAAGTTCCTTCCCACTCATGAGAAGTACTGTGTTGCTTACTTCCGGCTTCACTTCCTTATCTTTGATTGGAAGCAACATATGAGTTCTCCCATTCTTTTCTAAGCTATACGTATTCATCCTCCCATCATGAATCACATTCCTGTCATATTGCCATGGTCTACCCAACAATAGATGACAAACATCCATAGGAATAACATCAAACAAAATCTTATCATTGTATCCTCCTATCTTAAACTCAACTAAACATTGTTTAGTAGGGATGATTTAAAGGATATAAATTTATTTTAAAATGTAGAAACCTTGGTGAATCTTACGTATCCTTCATATGCCAACTATAAATGTTTGACGATATTTTTGTAAAAATATTCAAATTTCTAAGGATTTTATATAGTTTTTATAAAATTTTGGCGATTTTTAAGGTAAAATAATTTTATTCTATATAATTTGGGCGAATCATTTTTAAAATAGAGAATCTCGTCTTTGGAAAAACCATGGAAAATTAGCCCATGAGAGAAATTTATCCCCTAAAATCATCCATGTTGTTTAGTGACATTTACTTGATGTCCTTTTTGTAGCCATGAAATTCTGTATGGGATTGGATGATCAATCGTCTCCAGCTCCAGCTTCTCTACCATCTCTGTAGAAACGAGATTATCCGTGCTACCACTGTCTACAATGACCTTGCATACCCTATCCTTGGTTTTGCAAGCAGTCCGAAAAAGTCTGTTTCTCTGGACTGAACTCTCTACCTCCTCTGGTGTCAAAAGAACCTTTCACATCATCAGTGATCTTCCACCTTCAGCATCCTCCACCTCAACATCTCACCCATATGCTTCGGCGATGTGAGTCTCTCCTCCTTCTTTCTTTTTATCAGGACACTCATAAGACTTGTGCCCATTCTTTCCACATGTGAAGCATGTAATGACTCCACCTCTTCCTCTTCCTCTACCTCTAGTACGAGGAAAAGTATTGTTATTAGCGTAATCTCCTCTCTGTTCAGTATGCTTCCCTCTCTGTTCAGCATATTACCCTTGCTGTGAAATTCCACCTCTCTCAATTTGAGTTTGAGGTTTCTTCCAGTCCTCCTTGGGCTTCTGATATTTATCCTGGGCAATTGATTTGCCTCTGGGCTGACTTCTGCCTTGGCCTCTTTGACCCTGCTTTCGGCTCAGCTTCTCTTCCACTTTCAGATCCATATGATAAGCATCTTCCACCATCCAGATGGTTACCATGCTCATCTCATCCTGAATGTCATATCTTAGACCATTCAGATATCTAGCAACTTTTTCATCATCGCTCTCCCGATGACCTGCCCTGATGTTTAGCCTGCAGAATTCTTCAGTATATTCCTTCACTGTCATCAGCTTATGTCTCAGGTTCTGCATCCTCATGAATAGAGTAATCTGGTAATCCCTGGGGATGAATTTTTCCTTCATATTTGCAATCATCCTATCCCAACTCTTGATTTTCTTCTTGCCCTTGCAGCGTCTGTCAGATTGTAGTTGATCCCACCACAATGCTGCATGTCCCTTTAATCTAGTGACAGCATGCTTGACTTTCTTGTCTTCCTTGACATATTCATGGTCAAATTATGCGTCTAGAGCTCTAATCCATTCTAGAAGCTCCTCTGCATCCAAGTTTCCTTCATAAACTGGAATGTCCGTTCTCACTTTTGCACCCATTCTTGCAATATCTCTAATCAAACGTTCGTTTGCTGCATCCTCGGCTACAAATTATTCTTCATGATATACTTCAGTTTCACTTTCGGAATCACTAAGATCCCCAACACCAAATATGCACCTTTGTACTGTCTCCATGTCCTCCATTCTGGCACGAAGATCATGCATCTCTCTTTCCATCTCTGGATTTTGCATCTGCCTACCCCTTCTCCTTGGAATTTCCCTATCCTCTGGTGGATCAGGTGTTTTCCTGTCTCTTCTTCTAGGAAGCATGGTGAAAATTTCCTTTTCCTTACTACAGAAGGCAGAGAATCCTTTCTGTTCTCTGATACAAAACTGACGCAGATGCACCCCTTGCCTCGGAAAAAGGCCTTTGCACTAACCTCTCGGTATTAAGGATCATTCAAATTTCACCTCAAGCCGAAGTGGCTCCTTCGATTCTCCACTGGAATATCTATTTAAAATCGACCCACAGGCCTTCCTGCTCCTTACATCCTTTAGGCCCAATCACTTCTCCGTTCACAACAAAAAAGTAACAATCGGGTTTTGGGGTTTTCCAATCCCCGATATCACAAACCTTTGCTTCCCCGATTTTTTGATCTCCGATATCCCGATAGGATCTAACTTTAGTTATCCCTCTGGGATAGACTCATGGTCCACATGACCTAGCCTTATATGACCATGGTTAAACCTCTTTCCAGGATTCGGGGTTTCGAATGTCGAAATGTATTAAACCTCTTGTCCACAGGATCCCCGATATCCCGATTCTCGATTTCCCGATTGATGACTTTTCCTTTTGGGAAATTTCTCGAATACTTCGATCTCTGTCACACGTCCTCCTATGAAGAACGATACTGATCGCTTCTCGCGATTTCAGAGTTTTCAATACTAAAATGCTCTGACTTCTTGTCCTCAGAACTCCCGAAATGCCGAACTCCGAAATTTTGATGGGCTCTTTCCTTTCAGGAATTTTCCCGAGCCCTTAGATCTTTGCCACGTGTCCCCTCAAGATGGACGGTCCTGATTTACTCTCGGGATTTTCACTATGAAAATTACCAATCTCTCTTCCTCGTCACTCCCGATTTCACAAATGTCGGGATCCTGATGGCCAGGTCTCTCGTCGGGAATTTCCTCCTCCCGTTCATGAAACTTAAACCTTGTGAAACTCCCGGCCAGTCCAATGGATGATGGGTATTTGAGTGAGATCTGACGGCTGACGATATTTCACTAATCCTCTACAGAGGATTCTAACCGTCTGTTTCTCCTTGATGGTTCCTGCGAATGATCTGAGTGTTCCTCCACAAACTTGTCCACCTACGACGCAAACTTACAATGCCTTCTTAATACTTCTAGTCATGACTTCCCTGCGCTACCCTTCAAAATATTAGAAGGCCTTATCCTTCCTGAGATTTCTCACAACTCTGAGTCTTAGAGAAGACTCTTGCGCACACTCCTTGTGGCAGACTTTCAAACACCTTCAAGTGGTTGAATCCCTTCAACCTTGTGCACCCTTGCAGCAACAGTCTCTCAATGCTTCACTCAGGTCCACAACCCTGAGACTTCACTCAACCTGAGCACCCCTTGCACGGCTCCTGTGCCCAACTGCACTTTTGGGTGAATGAGAACAAAAGTTACCCTATATAAGCCCTTTGTCAACGCACTCCTTGCGGACAACTTCAACTGCCCTTCCTTGCAGGAACTCTTTCTCAGATAGAGAAACAATTGAAACTCATTCCTATTTCCTCTCAGACTTCAAACTCAAAACATGAAATCCTATACACAACATATAAAGAAAATGTATACCAGGAAGCAAACATTCATGAGCATATCATTCAACATCAACACACAGAGAACAAACACAAAACCATGAATTTGAATCAACCTCCTTCTATTAATCCAAATATCTATACATGGTTGTTCTTACATAGCTCTCTGCTTCTCTTCTATGCTCTTCTCAATAATGTTGCTTGCTAATGTTACCATACACAATGAGGGTGTCTATATCCCATTTCCCTCTTGCGCTCTAAAACTGTCTAATCTAGAATTGAATTCTATCTACTTTACATTAACTACCATAAATGCCTTCTACCTACTAAGGATGAGAGCGAATTTCTCAAGGTCTGTTACATTATACAGATGTGCTTCCTTCTTAATTATCTCATTTAAGGTTGGCGCATTAATTTCAAGGCAATTTCAAAATTTGTGCTGGGTGGTTGTCCAGATGTCCTATGTTTTTGCACTGGCTCACTTGATGTTGGTGATGCTCCTGCATCAGGTTGCATATCATATAGTTTAGGATTCAAATAGAAATAAACAATGCACTGCAACACTTATTCCTCCAGGAAACTTTCACCATGAAATAACAAGGAAAGCACTCTAATACAACCATGGAAACAAAATTGTAACAAATCCATGCCTTCAACCAACCCCAACTCTAAAAATCAAGAATGGGCCTTTGGGATGCTTTTAAGACATCAAAACCAATGTTTCAAGCCAATATATCATTCTAAACCATGATTGAAATAATGAATTACAATTGCCTTTTAAGAAACCAAGGACACCCAAAGACACTTCTAGGCATCGAGTACACAGAATTGGCAGTGTTAATATACCATAGACCCATTATTTATGTAAATGTGTTCATATTTCCTCTAAGGAAAATTATGTACAACTTGTTAAACCTCCTTAAAAAGTTGTGTGCTCCAATAGGAGTTGAGTGTGATAAGCACATCTAGGAGGCACATTATTCCAAGTCAACATGTCATTTTAGCACCTACAAAACTCTAGTGGCAATATTGTAGAAATTTGTTTTTGGCCTCGCCTCTACACCAATGTGGAGAAATACAACAACAAGGTTTGTTTCATGGTGTGACATTGCTAAATCAACCGACAAAATACAATGTTCACACATATATTTAACCATTCCTTCACACCAATAGAAATACATATCCATAGATATTTTGACAAGATTGCTAAGAATGAAACAAAAAATGATGAATTCTTTGTGGTTGTTTATTAGTTCTTGAAGTTGACAATCCTAATGCCTTTSAGGAAGACAAAGTCTAGAAGGAAATTCACAAAATAGGATTGTATTTTTCATTACTAATACCCAATAGACATTGGGAGGACATCTCAATGGAATTTGTGTTGGGAGTGACTCAAATAGGAAGAAGTAATGACTCCATTTTGTTATTGTTGGTGTTAATAGATTGTATTAAATGAACCATTTTAATCCGTACAATAAGACAAATTAATTTGTCAATACAAAGTTTTTTAAGGAAGTGGTATGTTTGCATGGATTTACGAAAGAAATAACAAGTGACATCAATACTCATTTTTTGAGTAATTTTTTATGAACATCATGTCACAAATTAGGCAACATGTTTCCGTATAGTTATGCTTATTTGCATCCACAAATTGTTGTGTAAACAAGGGTGGTAAATGGGAGTGACCTAGGAAACTTCTTGTGGAGTATTGTTGGAGATTGATGGACACAACGAGATTTGACATTGTTGCAAGATAAATATTCCTATAACTATAGTGTGAATGAAACTACAATAAAATGAGCCTTCCTAATTATTTAAGAAAGGAATCGAAAAAAAGTTGTGGATTTGCCAATTGATGAGCATATTAACAAAGATTCTAAATTACTTGCAAAACATATTCAAAAAGTCCAATCATAAATAAAACAAAATCTACATGAGATGAATAAAATATAGGGCATGAGCATATCTCCATAGAAAATAAATGATTCCCCAAGTTGGAGAGCAAGAGAAAATGCACCTAAGAAAAAGGATTTCTCGAATGTACCTACAAAAAATTAAAGTAGAAGAAAAATGGACCTTTAAAATTTTTGAAGAGGATAAAATGACGATGCATATGCCATTAATTAATCTCACAAAAGAGTTAGACATCAATCCAATTTTCAATGTTTTGGACAATTATACATATTGTATAGAGTCAAATGAAGAACTTGATTATGATCAAGAGGCAACTTCACGAGAAATTACCAAAGAAGAAAATATAATAAATTGAAAGGGCTAGACACTAAGTTTATCAAATTTAGGCACTACTGGGATAAATGAAAAATAAATATCCCTAAGACATGTTTCCGATGAGGAGGCTATAGGTCAAAGGTTCAAATATGGTCAAGTCCCTCAAGTTTACCAACCACTATTGTGGCCTACGGTTGCATTAATCTATATTTGGATATTTTGGGGAAGAGGGGGTGGACCTCACCCTATATCTATATATTCTAGGGAAGAGAGGGGGATTCCATCCTCTATATAGATATTCCAGGGAAGAAGAGGATCATGTGGGGTTTACCTTAGGGAAAAAATGAAAAATAATTAATGAAACACCATGGGAATAATTTGAACAACATTAAGAGTCAGAACTATCATTTAGAGTATACTTTGGTAAGGGGAGGTTGATGCATGTGCATGCAAACTAGAGGATAAGGTAGGTACATGGGAAAGGGAATGGAAGATAGAATGCATTGATAAGGTGCATGTACATGTGACGACAGGTACATCGTGAGGTAAGAAAAACTGTTAAATTTGGAGCATCACTTGGTGCATGCATTAATGAGTTTTGCATATAGAAAATGAAGTAGAAAAGATACTATGAGAGCTACCATAAGATAGTTTTGGGTAAGGACTATTTTAGTTAATGAAAAGTTTTTGATAAGTTAGATATATCATTAGTGGACAATTAGTCTGTAGGGTTAGCTCAATCAATTGGTCCCATTATTGCAAGGATGTTGCTAGTAATTTAACTTATTGTGTAGGTCCCTAGTTCAATTTTTAAGGGTAAGGAACAATAATTTTATGCCATCCACTTTATACTGGGTACCATCTTGAGCATGGGAGAAAGTGCCCAATGGTTTTCCGGGGAGTTATTTCCAAGAAAAAAAAATATTATCGGTGGATAATGATGGATGACAACTTTATTTAAAAAAGGATTTGATGTACTTTCGAGAGGACAAAAAAAGACATATAATTGTTAGTAAGAATTTTGTTAGTGAAAGTTCTTTTGAATTTTCAATTTCCTTTGACTTGTAATTTGATTATGTTATGATTTGACTTTTCCCTTGTACTAGATTAAGGTGTGAGTTTGTAACTATATGAAAATATGCAACTTATCCAACTATATGCAACTATATGCAATTTTATGCAACAATGCAACTATATGAAACTGTAGGAAACTATATTGCAACAATTTCGTATGCAACTATATGCAAATATGCAACTATATGCAACTAGGCAACTACATGCAACAATGAAACTTATCATATTTTTTAGTGACTATATGCAACTTTATGCAACTATATGCAACTATGAAACTATATGTAACTTATACAAATGTGAAACTATATACAACTATATGAAAATATGCAACTATATTGCAACTATATGCAACTATATTGCAACAATTTCATATGCAACTAATTGCAACTATGCACATATATGCAACAATGAAACTTATCATGTTTTTTAGTGACAATACGAAACTATATGGAACTTTATGCAACACTGAAACTTATGCAACTATATGCAACTTATGCAACTATATGCAAATATGCAACTAACTATAACCAGGCAACTATATGCAACAATGAAACTTATCATGTTTTTACTGACAATATGAAACTATATGAAACTTTATGCAACACCAAAACTTATGCAACTATATGCTACTTATGCAACTATATGTAACTATATGCAACTTTATGCAACAATGCAACTTATGAAACTATATGCAACTGTGTTGGTACAAAAAACGTATATTAGCATGATAACTTATCTTGTTTTTTTAACGAGTGTAGGTACCACCAAATAGGTATCTGTCAAATCTATATTCCTCAAGTGATGATTTAGATATACTAAGAGTGGTTGAAAGTGAGAAATGTTGTACAAGATCTACTGGTTCTAGATCAACTAGATCTGAAAAGGTAAGGAAACGATTTTGTATACGCATGCAATTTTTTAAAGCCAACAGAGGGTCATGTAATTATGATGCTGAGAGCATAGGTGACATTGAGTTTCCCTTGAGGTATAAACATCTAGTGCAACGATGGGCACCTAAGGAGCTACCTGAAGTGGACACAAATTTCTTCATCGGTGGGAGGATGTATCGCATTGCTCCTTCATCCTTATATGGATTGGGGTTATTTTCCATGGATGGCATAAAGGTCGGCTATGGAAATATAACTGAATTGATGGAGTATGTCGAACCATTATACAAATACAATCACTGGTTGATGTTGGTCCAATATACGCAAAGTATGTGGAGATACGGAGTTGCCACAAATTATATACAACTAGTAGATAACAATCAAAATAAAGGGGCAACGATGCATATTGATGGAAGGCCAAAAGATACTCAAAACATTGAGGGATTTATAAATAGTACACGACCAGTGGAAACAACTAAGAAACGAAATTACATATTTGAGGGACGCAAAGGAAATCGTATATTTGTATGTGCAAAAAAAACAATAGTTCTAGGTGAAGAGTTGTTGGTCGATTACAACTTAAATCGAATAGATGAAGGGGGTGTGAATATGGGGGTAAATATATTACATACCATTCAACTCAACCATTGATCAATCATCGTTACAATTTATCGCTGCAATATTTCAATTTTTTATAATTACTTTCATAACTCTTGTTGATTAATTTATTGTGTCAACATCTATCCAGGGTGACCATGAGATATCACATGCTACATATGTCTTGGGTGACCGTGGAAAGGAACTCACTATGCCTCAGCATGTAAATGTTAAATATAGTAACAACTTATGACTACAACAACTAAGTTTCAGAAATTTCATTTTTTTTTTTTATATTACTGCAATATTTCATTTTTTTAATGTTACAGGTGAATTTCATAACTTTTATTGATTGATTTATTGTGTCAACATCCGTCCAGGGTGACCATGGAAGAAACTCACCCACTACATCTGTCCAGGGTGACCATGGAAAGGAACCCACTATGTCTCACCAGGTAAATATTAAATACAATAACAACTTATGACTACAACAACTAAATTTCAGAAATTTCATTATTTTTTTTTATATTACTGCAATATTTCATTTTTTTAATGTTACATGTGAATTTCATAACTTTTATTGATTGATTTATTGTGTCAACATCCGTCTAGGGTGACCGTGGCAGAAAATCACCCACTACATCTGTCCAGGGTGACCGTGGAAAGGCACCCGATGTGCCTCACCAGGTAAATGTTAAATACAGTAACAACTTATGACTACAACAACTAAATTTATGAAATTTCATTATTTTTTTCCTGATATTACTCCAATATTTCATTTTTTAAATGTTACAAGTGAATTTCATAACTTTTGTTCATTGATTTTTTGTGTCAATTTCTGTCCAGGGTGACTGTGTCTGAAAATCACCCGCTACAACTATCTAAGGTGACCATGGAAAGACACCTGTTGTGCCTCACTAGGTAAATGTTAAATACAATAACAACTTATGACTACAACAACTAAATTTCTGAAATTTTTTATTGTTTTTCTGATATTACTGCAATATTCATTTTTTTAATGTTACAGGTGAATTTCATAACTTTTGTTGATTGATTTATTGTGTCAACATCTGTTGAGGGTGACCGTGTCCGAAAATCACCCGCTACATCTGTCTAGGGTGACCGTAGAAAGGCACCCACTGTGCCTCACTGGGTAAATGTTAAATACAGTAACAACTTATGACTACAACAACTAAATTTCTCAAATATTAAAGTTCATCTCATTAATTTTATTCATCAATGTATTGTGGAATGATCAACGTGGGAAGGCTTCCACTAAGGATATTGATGAGGAATAAATATTTTTATTTGAATGACCCAATGACAACTGTAACGAAGACCTTGAAGAAAGCTAACATAGAATATCTAAGTTTTCTTAGCAAAATACCCCTAACACAGGAGGAGATGGCAAGAATTGTAGAGCTACAAAATATAATAACTAATTTTGGGGTAAGTGGCATCTTCACATATTTTTATCAGCTATGACAATTTCATATCCATTTTTTTGTTTTATATTTTGTATATGATATGATAAAGTAAAGTTTTTCATTTGTAGGAGTTTTTAAACCCCATGCATGGGGAACTTGCCGATCCTACAAATTCTATAGGTAGCAGTGATAGAAACTACTTTTGAGCCTCATGAGGTTCCCCTCGAATCCATTGATGAGAGAAATTATTTTGACCAGCATAACTCCGGAGAGGAACATACTGTAGATGGAGAGGATACTATTTTGCATGTAGCAGAACGAATTAAAAGCACCATATCACTAGATGTCACCTTTCTGGTGGATGCCACATGTGTTTCGATCAAGATTCAGAAGACTGCAAGTAATTGTTAATTAATTGATTCATTTTTTTCATGATATTGAAATGGACATTTGTTGAGATTATTATAAATTAATAGATAACACATTTATGTAGGAAACAATGTTTTCTATAGAAACTTAAATGACAAAGAATTGGAGTTGTTTGGCCCCACCATTTGCACACTGTGGAATAGCCAATATAGCAAAAAAAAATATGATTTAATAGACCACATGGTAAACTTGTCCGGCAACACTTTTAACAAGAAATTGGTTACAAAGTTGGCCGGTGAGAATTTAAAATATACCAGGGCATAGTATAGGGAGAAATTTAAATTATACCTCAAGCATGAGCGCCTTCCCATGGTTCCAGATAAAGAGTGGAAGGTGCTAATAGAGGATGCAAAGGAGAACTTTTTAAAAAAAAAAGGAATACATACACAAGCTGGTCAAGCAAGGTACAACACATGTCATATTATCAGTGAAATATGATCATTTATGTTTTTCTTTCTTGTTTTAAGTAACAATTTTGATGTCTAATGTTTTTCATAAATTCCATATGTAGGCTACCAGCCACCTCCAAAGCAACCAAGGCTAGAGTGGAAAAACACGACCATCATAAACTAGGCCAGGGTGGCTATGGAAAACTAAAATCCCAAATAGTAAGATTTAAATGATTAACTGTGGTTAATATTTATTTAACAATAGTGAACAAATATATGTTTATTTTATTGGTATTTTTAATGGTGTTATGCATTGCAGTTAAATATGTTCGACACTGCTACCACCGAGGAGGACCTAAATCTTGGTTGCAAGCATGGTTTTAAAAGTGTGATTGAATATAGAAAAATCTTGGGCCAGACTCCTATCTCCCCATCCATGCAGGTAAATCAAATGAATAAGGAAACCACAGTAGGATGCTTGTAAAGTCTATTTAGATTTTATTATATCACCCTTAACTAAGTATTTATGTTTTTTTTCAAGCAACAATGCTACCGCAGTAGTGAATCTAGCAGTATTCAATAGACACCACTTCATACAAGGGTGCACATGTCCAATGATAGTGTGAAGAAGAGTACCCATTCTGGTATGTATGCTTCAGAATAAGAAATATTTATTATGATTGTAGATATTTATTTCCTAACTTATACTTATATATTATCTTCTCTAAATTGAAGAGAATGTAGCTCAGGAGGGTGAACTACGAGAGGAACCAAATAGAAAATAAATTAATGCACCAATTGTCACAGCTACACAGATAGGTAAGGAGAAATAGTGTAATGTTAATCAAAATAATGAATTTGTTATTTCAATTATATTTCAACATATCGATATGATCATTTTCGTTGTTGCAGTTCACGACCCTGAACAGATGCCTCGACGCCCTTCTCAGCGACGTAACAGAAGTATGGTACATGAGCGCACACAAACAATAGAAGGACAGGGCACATGAAATACAATTTCCTTGGATGATTATGATACCCCAATTGTCAATTTTATGAATGTAAAAAAACATAAATCAAAGAAAAATTAGATGTATAAATTCATGACTTGTATTTGGATATTTATCGATGTTTATATGTTCATGTGCTTCAATGTTTATATGTTCATATGTTTTGATGACTATCCTAGTTATGCATGAATGTCTATATGTTTTCTATATAAAGAAAATCATTTGTTGGGTATGGGGAATTGAGAGCGATGTGAGGGGGGGAAGGGGCCATATGAGCTTCCAACTTCATGTGGTTGGCCCTGTTTAGTATAGAATAACCTATTCTCAAAACAAAAAGAAGCTCATTAAGGTATGTGGTGACTTAATTTTTTTCTAGAGTATTTTACATAACTAAATGCATGTTTATTTGCTTATTAATTATTTACTCCTATAAATAATTTGTCTTTTATGATTCATGCAGGTCTTGGTGATGGAAATGCATCTCATGGACAACTCTTATCAAGTTGTATGGGCTAATGGATCTGGCGAAAGGACAATGAAAAGGTAAGGGTTTTGATGTGTTTTTAAAGTAGGCTTTATACTAGTGAAAGTTCACAATCCTCATGAAAGGATACAATTACATTTTTGGTAGACAAGCATAATTTGTTTTAACAAAGCATGAATCATAGACTGTGGAAAAAACCTTTTTTGGTATTCTTACATTGACCAATACAACTATAACAGATTTTTAGTACAAAATATTAACCACACACACACATATGAACCCTAAGTAAACAAATGATAGAAGATAAAGGGAGAATATGTACTGATAGGAGTGAATGAAGATAATAATATGAATAATGGAGTGGAGAGTGCACTCTAGCCTTGAATTGAATGATACTTGCATCCAACATGTCTCATTGTAATGTATGTTGTGATAGTTGTTTTTTCTCACTATAATGTATGTTTCTATGTTCATCATGGGATTCCTAGAGAACCACCTATTATTCCCGATCCAAAACATAGTAGTCAAGAATCACATCCATTGCTAATGTGTGAAAGTATCRTATGATTAACTAATAATTTGTATCATTAATTATGAGTTATCAATCTTTACTACCACCATATTCTTCTAGTGCATGTAGATTTATATTTGAAATTTTGAATATTAGTGAAACTTTCAAGAACTACAACTTCCATGCAAAATATATCTACATTCAACACTTTATGAGCTATCCCAACATTGTTCCAATTGTGAATTTTCGAGAGGTTATTAGGTCCCACATTTTATTTACCTAGTTTAACCACCACTTCAAAATCAAAATCCTAAAATAGTAGCAAACATCGATATAATTAACCTTCCAACATTGTGTTGTTAACCAAATACTTGATAGCTAAATTATCAATGGACAACTTGAAGGACTGGTCTAGAAGATAATAATTGAAAGTTTGTAGCATATACGCCATCACCAAGTCTTTGCCTTTCATGGTTGTGTAATTAATTTTTTTTTCTAGAAAATTACCTGGGGTGGTGTAGCATGTGTTCCTCTAGCTATGCCAAAGTGTTCCCAATGGAATGGTAGTGGAATCCACATGGACATGGAAATATCCCAATGCGATAAAATGCATGTTGGGTTCTTGGAACAGTTCAAATTATTTTGATAATAATAACTTTGATCTGTTCTATCGAGAAGGTCTAAGATTTGAGCCTGTATATCCCTATACATTACACTAAGTTACACTACTCTTTTATATAAATATATCCCCTCATAGTCCCTATGACTTGGACTTTCAAATTCTTTTGGATCATATCAATATCTTGTCCTTATCAAGATCGGTGGGTGGGAACATGTGTCAACACAAACCTTATATATAGTAGGTTCCTAGTCCTACTATATCTTCTCGTGAGTCCAAAGTTCATATTGAAATTCCCACAACCATTCAAGGATATATACCAAAGTGATATCCAATGTTTATACCCTCTATTCAAACATGATGTGTTACATTATGTGTTCCATAAACTTTGTGGCATTAGTTGTGCCATTAAACAGTAGTGAATCTTTAATCTCTACATGAATCCACTTAATGGAATTTGGTAGTGTGCATATTTGTGTCAATTATTTCTCATACTCCCTAGGCATATGAGAATGCAAAAATGCAACTTATGCAACTATATGCAGCTTTATGCAACTATGTTGCAACTATATGAACCTTATGCAGCTATATGCAACTATGCAACTATATGCAACTATATGCAAATATGCAACTTATGCAACTATATTGCAACTTTATGCAACAATGCAACTTATGGAACTATATTGAAACTATATGCAACTATATTGCAACAATTTCGTATGCAACTTTGCAACTTATGCAACTTATGCAACTATATTGCAAATATATGAAACTATATTGCAACAATTTCATATGCAACTATGAAACTTATGAAACTATATGCAACTATATGCAACTATATGCAACTATGTTGCAACTATATGCAACTATGCAACTATATGCAAATATGAAACTTATCCAACTATATGCAACTATGCAACTATATGCAATGTTATGCAACAATGTGACTTATGCAACTATATTGCAACAATTTTGTATGCAACTATATGGAAATATGCACCTATATGCAACCAGGCAACTATATGCAACAATGCAACTTATCATGTTTTTCAGTGACTATATGCAACTTTATGCAACTATATGAAACATATGAAACTATATGAAACTTATCCAACTATATGAAACTATGCAACTATATGGAACTATATGCAACTTTATTCAACAATGCAACTTATGAAACTATTTGCAACTATATTACAATAATTTCGTATGCAACTATATGCAACTATGAAACTATATGAAACACTGCAACTTATCATGTTTTTTAGTGACAATATGAAAATATATGAAACTTTATGCAACAATGAAACTTATGCAACTTATGCAACTATATGCAACTATATTGCAACTATATGCAACTGTGTTGGTACCACAAACGTATATTGGCATGATAATAAATCATTGCATCAACAACCTACAACTCCCCCTCATCTAGTTGTATACCACAATTCCCTTTCCCAATATGCTAGTTGGATACTACAATTCACTTTCCCACTAAGCTATGAGAAATTCATGACAATGTTCAATCTAAGTATAATAATATAAGAACTCTTTCTCCAACCACTTAAACAGATTTTCATAAGACTTTTGACAATCTAACTCTTCATTTAAAAAAAAGTACATTACTAAGACGGATTTTCATAAGACTTTTGACATTTATGAGTAGATGATTTGTGGCCACCCTTCACAAGGTGTTTTTATCCTCAAGCTATTTTTCAAATTTAATATGTAGATATTGATATATATGCCAAGTTCCATGTGGTGTGATGTAGACCCCCTATCCCTCCGAAGCGCTGTATGACCTCCCGGTCAAGCTCTTCTAGTTTCAGAGTTGAAATGGCTCTTTTGGTTCCAAACTGGAACCCTTCAAACGAACACACAGGTACCCCACAAATGCTCAGTTGACTTTTCAAAGCGTCAAGTGTGATCTCCCACAACACATGACCAAGAGTCGTGACCTCCAGCTAGGCTCAGGTTCCAGTGCCTATTCCTTTGGGTTTTGTGGTTTGCGAAATCAGGGTACAAAGGGTATCCCTGCTCCTTGGGATACCCGGTTTCCAAAATGCCGAAATCCGGCTGACCCGAGATCTATGGCTCATATCTCTCTTGAATCGAAGGCTATGCCTATTTCGACATTTCACATTTCATGAAATCAAGGTACAAGGGGTATCCCTTCTCCTTGGAATCCCTAGTTGCCGAAATGATGAAATATCGATGACCCAATATCTACAGTCCATGTCCAACCTCGCTATCTCGCTATTTTGCGATTCGGGGTTTTGGGAGACAAGGACCTCTGTCCCCGCTCCTTGGAATCCCTAGTTGCCGAAATGTCGAAATATATTAGCTTTCAATCAACGACTCACAATAATCCCTGAGATCTACGATCCACGTCCAACCTCACTATTTCTGTTAAGGTCCTAACCCGCACATAGGTAGATCAATGTATTCGGATGTAATAAAGGTCAATATTAATAAGGCCTTTCAATAAAATAGAATAAGGCGGATGTAAGAAGACCTAATAGAAGCTTCTGCTTCTAGAAGGATCTTCCTCTAGATGCTTCTCTTAATAGACATATTTAGTATAAATAAGAGGCGAGGGTATGAGAACCCTAGCTTGGAGATTATTGTAACAAAGCGTTGCTCTACTGGAGGTTTCCCCCTCGAAGAGGCCTGTGAACATTGCTATCTGAATCAAAGTGCTATTTCTATTTCTATTTCGTATATCATTTTTGTGTATTGTGAAGATTATGATGGATATTTTACTGTCATTCTGTCATTTCTAGCATTTCATTTCTGTTCTGCATATTTTATATATCTGGTATCTTGCAAGTGGTATCAGAGCACTTTCCTTGGTAGAAATTGTTGGTATTTTTTATTAGGGTAGAGACGTATTCCGACGTCTTTAAGCCACAAAGATCTGTCGTTACGCGCATAAACCCGCGATTGAGGGATTCATACACACAAGAAATACAAGTGGTTCTTAAGCGCACATCTGTTGGCCACCCTTGTAACCCTTGTTGGTACCTCTTCGAGTGGTAGTGCATCAGACATCACCTGTGTACGGATTGGCCTAGATTTCCTGAAGCCCTCTTTAGATAAACCTATCAGCCGTCGGACTGCTATAGTGTCACCGAGAACAACACTCGGGAAGATACTCTATAGTACCTGGGTAGTTGGGTAGTACGACTAAGGGTACGGTCTATCCTCCTTAGTTAGTTCACTGAGATATTGGGCCAAGTACTACTGTTGGACCCTGCACATATATCAGAGACCTATATCACAGGGAAAACCCTTGTTTGTAGAACCCTTGAATACCTAACCCTTGGGGAACATAAACAACAACATAAACAAATTAAACCAGCGAGATCTATTGACGTGCATCTGTTTTTGCGTTGCCAAGTAAATACTCTTTGGTTCAGAATTTGGGGATTTCAACACTGCAGCATTCTTCAGACCAAAGTATAGCCCCGTAGCTGTAAAAGAAAAAAAATAAGTCTGGAAAAATTTTCACCATTATTTGAGACCTATTCCATTAGACTCATCTCTTCCCCCTTGTCACATTCATCCATATCATTTTTCTGCAAAAAATTCTAACCCCGCCTGCTCCCTTTCCAGTTCACCCATCATCATGGCCCATACCCATAGCCAAGAACTATATTCTCACTTCAACACCTTGGAATTTGGTTTCCTTAAGACCCAACAAGAAGTGAAACAACTCAGTGCTACTATTGCCTCCCGTGATGTCTCCATAAATGCCTCCATAAATGCATCTGTCAATGTAGCCGTGCAGTCCGCAATGGCGGAAGTTAAACACGAACTTGAATCTGTCTTTGCATCACTCTGCACCAAAATCAAAATCCCTCTTGATGACTCTTTTCCTAATGCACATAAAAAGACTGAAGGTGAAACTTCTTCCCATTCCTTTCAACCCCATCACTTTCAAAGGGACATACGCCTTCCACGGGTGGATGTAACCAAATTTGATGGCTCAGACCCCACTGGTTGGGT
>ML779913.1:380798-423773 GCA_009831015.1 Picea engelmannii | reverse complement strand
AAAGACAATGTCGTGGCAGATGCATTGTCTCGGAAATATGAAGACGAAGGATCTCTTTTTTCTCTTTCCTTCATTGTACCTGATTGGCTCCAAGCTGTGCGCCAGGAATGGCTTCAAGATCCCAAAAGTTCACATATGATCCAACAACTGTAGACCAAGGCTCCGGATCCCCTAGGATACTCCTGGCTCTAGGATGAGCTTCGATATAAAGGTCTCTTGTATTTAAGTAAACAATCCAAGCTTAAATCCATGGTGCTTTCTGAGCTTCATGCTACACCCACAACCGGGCACTCAGGGTTCACCAAAACATATGACCAAGTCAAACGCTCTTTTTTCTGGGAGGGTATGAAACAAGACATCCGTAAGTTTGTCGCTGAATGTGAGGTGTGTCAACGCAACAAGGGAGAAACAATCAAATCCCCATGAACCCTCCAACCACTTCTGATTCCCCCTGCTATTTGGAAGGATATCTCTATGGAATTTATTACAAGCCTACCCAAATCGGGGAATAAATCAGTCATAATGGTGGTGGTGGATCGCCTCTCCAAGTATTCTCATTTCTGTGCTCTTTCCCACCCATTTATTGCATCCACGGTGGCTCAAATTTTCATGGACTAGGTATTCAAGCTACATGGCATGCCGCACTCTATTGTTTCTGATCGAGACCCAACTTTCACAAGCAATTTTTGTCAAGAATTGTTTAAGCTACAAGGCACACAATTGCATCTCAGCTCAGCTTATCATCCCCAAACGGATGGTCAAACGGAAGTTGTCAACAAGTGTTTGGAAACATATATGATGTGCTTTGCCTCTGAAAAAAAACACCAGTGGGTTCAATGGTTACCCCTCGYCGAATGGTGGTACAACACTACATACCATACAGCCACTCGCATGACTCCCTTTGAAGCAGTATATGGACAGAAGCCACCTTCAGTTCTCTCATACTTACCGGGTACCTCGAAGGTCCAGGCGGTTGACCAAACACTTACCGTTCGAGAGGACATCCTTTGTACCCTTAAAGAGAACTTGGTCATGGCACATAATAGAATGAAGCAGCAAATAAAGGTCGCTCTGAATGTCAATTTGCAGAAGGGGATTAGGTGTTTCTGAGACTGCAACCATATAAGCAAACTTCTCTCAAGGCCGAGCATTGTCAGAAGCTAGAACCCAAATTCTATAGCCCTTACAGAGTTCTCAAGTGTGTGGGACAAGTCACATATTAGTTAGCTCTGCCCAGTCAGCCGAAGCTACACCCTATTTTTCATGTTTCATGCTTGAAGAAGGTGATTGGAACCAGGTGCCAAATTCAAACCAACCTTTCAGAGTTAGCTGAAGAAGGATCCATTTGGCTACAGCCAGAAGCAGTTTTGGACCAGCGTGAGCATCGCCTACGTCAGAGAACCATCAAGGAAGTGCTAGTACAATGGAAAGACATGACTCCAGCAGATGTCACTTGGGAACCAGTTACCATTCTGCAGCAATTTCCACATCTCAATCCTTGAGGACAAGGTTGTTTTTAAGGGAGCGGACATGTTAAGGTCCTAACCCACAGATAGGTAGATCAATGTATTCGGATGTAATAAAGGTAAATTATAATAAGGCCTTTCAATAAAATAGAATAAGGCAGATGTAAGAAGACCTAATAGAAGCTTCCGCTTCTAGAAGGATCTTCCTATAGATGCTTCTCTTAATAGACATATTTAGTATAAATAAGAGGTGAGGGTATGAGAACCCTATCTTGGATATTATTGTAACAGAGCGCTGCTCTACTGGAGGTTTCCCCCTCGAAGAGGCCTGTGAACATTGCTATCTGAATCAAAGTGCTATTTCTATTGCTATTTCATATATCATTTCTGTGTATTGTGAATATTATGATGGATATTTTACTGTCATTCTATCATTTCTAGCATTTCATTTCTGTTCTGCATATTTTATATATCTGGTATCTTGCAATTTTGCTATTTCATGATTCGGGGTTTTGGGAGACAAGGACCTCTGTCCTTCCAACTCATGATACCCTAAATCGTGATGTGTACCAACAGTCTAGATCTGCCTGTGATCGATGGTTTCTATCCCTCCTGAGCTTTAGATGTCAAGAAGCCCTCACTTCTAACCTCCTCGCAGCTCCACCTTATCCAACGACTTGTGGGGTTTCAACGTTTATCCTCGAGGACTTTCCACCATCCGTTCAGATCTTCGAGACTCACCCTCGCCACTAACCTCCTCGCAGTTCCACCTTATCCAATGACTTGTAGG
Organism: Picea engelmannii; assembly: GCA_009831015.1. Classification (NCBI taxonomy): domain Eukaryota; kingdom Viridiplantae; phylum Streptophyta; class Pinopsida; order Pinales; family Pinaceae; genus Picea; species Picea engelmannii. The sequence goes on along the minus strand of ML779913.1, from coordinate 421,517 downwards.
GTTTTGGCATTTCTCCTCGAGAGCTTTTACTCTCTTAAGACTTAGAAGATTTTCTAAGTCTTCGAAGACTCAGTCTTCGCTTCTTCCTAGGAGATGGTTTTTTCCGGGTCTCAATAATGCTTCTTTGAAACATTATTCCGCTTGAGCTTTGTCTTGTGTAGGGATCAAATTCCTGTGCACTCCTTGCATCTAAGGGATTTCGATAACTCAGATCCAATGGGTTTCTCACAGAGAGATTCCTTTTGATCTCCTGGTGTTCTCTCCTTGCATGATGCACACCTTGCAGAGCCTCAATGAAGAGAAACAATTGAAACTGGAAAACTCATAGTCACTGTTTCATTCACTTGTTTATGGGACACAAGAATAACAGAAAAGACAGGAAAATTTAAACACAACTGCACAACACGCATTTGGATCAATTTTCCATCTTGTTATATTCACAAGTTCCCAATGGCTACAAAATACATTCAAATTACAGTAACCCAAAAACTGAGATCTCTTGCTAACTCGCAGTTCTCTCTTACAATAGATTTCTCTCTGTATTGCCGCTAACCCCAACTCGGTGTAGAAACTTCTACTTAACTCAAAAATATTTCTAGGGTTTCCTCTGACTACTTGCCTACTCTAAAATTCATCCTACACTATCTTATTTCATTCGCATTCTAGAGCCATAGTGGAAACTCCTCCTCTGTTTACGATTTTCAAAACGTGCCTCAAAGGGTAAAATTCGGCACTAGTTCAAGTGTGTCTCCAAAGGTAAATTTTGGCACTAAGTGAAGGCGTATTTCAAAATCGATTATAACTGCCCACGTTGAAGTTCTAGAAGAACTCTCACGTGTTGAGTGGCCCTGCCTCTACGCGCTTGCCAACGATGTTCCTGCATCGACACTAGTTCAAGTGTGTCTCCAAAGGTAAATTTCGGTGTTGAGTGAAGGAGGATTTCAAAATCGGTTGTAAATGCCCATGTCGAAGTTCTGGAAGAAATCTCACGTGTTGAGTGGTCCCGCCTCTACGCGCTTGCCAACGATGCTCCTGCATCATACTCCCCTTGAAAAAAATTCATGGACCCCTGTCCATGAGCTCCTCTACTGACTTTCCTTGCTTATGAATAACAACTTTGTTTTCCCAATCGACATATTCTATTGGGTGTCCCTTCGTTTTGACCAGATATTCAAAATAATTCTTCGTCCTAGTCTTCTTTCCAATCCTCTGATCAACAATTTTCTCCATCTGTGGCTTTTCTTCCATAGGCATCTGTTTCTCCCACTAAACTTTTCCTTGAGCTTATGACCCTTCCATTTCATCTTTCTTGTATGGATACAGGTCTGAAACATTGAATATGGGAGAAATGCCCACACCATCTGGCAGCTCAATCTCATAGGCATTTTTATCGAACCTCCTAAAGATCTTACAGGGTCCTATCTTTTTCATCTTCAACTTTTTGTATGTTCCCCTAGGGAATCTTTCCTTCCTGAGATGTGATAAAAACTGATCTCCTACTTCAAATTGAAGTTCCCTGCAATGTTGATCAGCTCTGTGCTTGTATTTCTAATTAGAACTCTCCAACTGTCCTTTGATCTAGCTATGGAGTTGCTCCATCTCCACAGAAAAATCCTCTTCTCTAGTGCTTCTGATCTCACCCTGTTCCAAATATCTCAAAGCAGACACTCCCCTGGGTTTCATTCCATATAGTATTTGGAATGGGCTCCTTCCAGTTCTCCTATTTGGTGAGTCATTGTATGCAAATTATTCTTGTGGAAGAATATGATCCTACTGGTTATGATGTTTAGTAACTAGACTCCTTAATAAATTCCCCAAACTTCTATTTACCACTTCAGTTTGCCCATCTATTTGAGGGTGATAACCTGAGATGAAGGAAAAATCTGTCCCCATATTCTTCCACAACGCCCTGCAAAAGTGGCAAACAAATTTTGTGTCTTTGTCTGAGACAATGCTCCTGGGTAGGCCGTGAAGTCTCACAACTTCTTTGAAAAACAGATTTGCAACATGCGTTGCGTCACTGGTCTTTTGGTATGGGATGAAATGTTCCATCTTTGAAATTCTATCCACCACCACAAATATGGAATCAAAACCTCTTTGTGTTCTTGGCAATCCCAACAAAAAATCCATGCTTATTGCATCCCAAGGCCTCTCTGGTATTGGAAATGGTTGATACAACCCAGTGTTCTACCTTTTCCCCTTAGCATGTTGGCAGATTCTACATCTATTCACCAACTTTATCACTTATGTTCTCATACCTGGCCAATAGTATGAGTTGCTCAACTGTGCGAACAATTTATCATGGACGAAATGTCCAGCCAATCCTCCATTGTGTTTTTCCTTTAGAAGATTATCCCTTATTGATCATTTTGGTATGCACAGCTCATGTCCTCTGAACAACAATCCTTCCTGAATCATGTATTCTGTCCACTGAATTATATCTCTCAACATAGGATTAGCACATGCCTCATATGCCTCCTTGAAATCTATATCATCATGATACGTGTCCTTAAGGTGTTCAAACCACAAGGTCTTCACCTGGAATTCATGCATGATCAAACATATCTTGCTTAATGCATCAGCAACCTTGTTAGCATTCCCAGTAATATATTTTATGACAAAAGTAAAATTTTGCATAAATTCAACCCATTCTGCATGCCTCTGGTTCAGTTTTTCCTATCTGGTTATGAATTATAAAGATTGGTTATCTATACAAGACAAATTCTTGCGGGACAAGATAATGCCTCCATTTCTTCAAAGCTTGAATTATGGCATAAAACTCCTTGTAATATGTGGAGTATTTCTTCTTAGTCTCGTTCAGCTTCTCACTGAAATAGGCAATGGGTCGATTGTCCTGACTAAAAAATGCTCCTATTGCAACTCCACTTGTGTCACATCTTACTTGAAATGTCTTCCCAAAATTTGGCAAGACCAAAATTGGTCCTTCTGTTATCTTCTCCTTCAGTATATTGAAGCTCCTTTCAGCCTCCTCTATCCATTTAAAATATGTGTGCCACTTCTTCACTGTATCCATCATGGGTGCACAAATCCCACTAAAGTCTCTAATGAACTTTCTATAAAAACTTACTAAACAATGAAAGCTCCTTACCTCAAACATGCTCCTTGGTGATGGCCACACCCTGATCGCTTTCACCTTCTCTGGATCCATCTTCAGTTCATTTGAAGAGATCACAAAACCCAAATAAATGAGTTTTGTATTCATAAAAGAGGATTTCTTCAAATTGATCAGTAGTTTCTCCTACTGTAGCCTCCTCATTACTAGCGTCAGGTGCCTCAAATGCTCCTCTTTAGTCTCGCTAAATATCAGTATATCGTCCAGATATACAACCACGAACTTGCCAATGAAATCCTTTATAATTTCATTCATCTGACTCATAAAAGTCCTCAGGGAATTTGTCAAGCCAAATGGCATTACCAACCACTCATACAGACCTTCATTCATCTTAAAGGTTGTTTTCCACTCATCACATTCTCTCATCCTGATCTAGTGATATCCACTTTTCAGATCTATCTTAGAAAAGAAATTTGCTCCACTTAAGAAATCCATTAAATCATCCATTCTCGATAAAGGAGATCTGTACTTGATGGTGATCTTGTTGATGGCTCTCAAGTCTATGCACATTATCCATCCTCCATCTTTCTTTGGGCTTAACATAGTTGGTACTGCACATGGGCTCAAACTTTCTTTGACCAAACCCTTATCCAACAATTCTTGGACTTGGTTCTTCACCTCCTAAATTTCTCGAGGTGTTAATATGTATGCTGCCTTGTTCGACAGGCTTGTTTCTGGTATCAAGTCGATATGATGACTGATACTCTTGATGGGTGGAAATGAGTTTGGAAACTCATCCACCACTATATCAGCAAAATTATCTAGCAGCTCTTGAACTTCTTGAGGCAAATCGTCCATTGATGTACTCGTAAGGATGAATTTGGGCTTCCTCACCATAGTGAACTGCATCTCCTGTTCTTCCTTGACTTCTTTCATGAGTTCCTTCCCACTCATGAGAAGTATGCTAGTGCTAGCTTCCTCCTTCGCTCTCTTCTCCTCCATTGGTAGCAACATATGTGTCCTACCATTCTTCTCCAATGTATATGTATTCTTCCTTCCATCGTGAATGACATTTATTTCAAACTTCCATGGTCTTCCCAACAAAATGTGGCATACGTCCATGGGAATTACATCATATAGGATTTCATCTTTATATCCTCCTATTTTAATTTCAACTAGGCATTGTTTAGTGATCGTTACCTGGTGTCCTTTTTGCATCCATGAGACTCTGTATGGCCTTGGATGTGAATTTGTCTTCAACTCCAATTTCTCCACCATCTCTGTGGATACTTGGTTTTCAGTACTCCCACTGTCAATGATTACCTTACATACTTTATCCTTAGTCTTGCAAGTTGTCCTGAAGAGACTATTTCTTTGCACTGGTTTTTCAATTTCTGCCTCTGGTTTTAAGAGAAATTTTCTCAATATCATGGATGCTCCATCCTCTACTCCTTCTACCTCAACATCTCTTCTCTTTGCTTTTGAAATGTGAGCTTTACCTCCTTCCTTCTTCTTCTCGATACATTCCCAAGACATGTGCCCTATATTTCCACAGTTATAAAAACTTACTCATCCTCTACCTCTTCCTCTAGAAGAGTTTATTCCACCACTTTGTCTCCCTCGTGAACTTCCTCCTCGTTTTGAGTGATTGTATGATTTCTCAGCCTCATCCTTAGACTGATGTGCTCTGTCATGGTTAAATCCCTTTCTTTTTCTTAGGATCAAGCCTTTACTTCTTCCTCGCTGGTTCTGTTTTTTGGCCAACTTCTCCTCTGCCTTCAGTGCAAACTAATAAGCATCTTCCACAGTCCTGACTGAAATCATGCTGAGCTCATCTTGGATCTCATATCTCAAGCCATTTATATATCTAGCGACTTTCTTTTCATCTCTCTCCCATTTTCTAGTTCTGATGTTCAGTCGATAGAACTCCTCGGTGTACTCCTTAACTGTCATCCCTTTCTGTCTTAGGTTCTATAGATTCCTGAACAGATTGATCTGGAAATCTTTGGGTATGAACTTAGCCTTGAATTTGGCTACCATCCTATCCAAACTTGTTATCCTATGTTTTCCTTTACTTCTCCCCTCAGCCTGCAGTTTGTCCCACCATAGTGTTGCATGCCCTTTTAGCCTGGTGACTGCCTGCTTCACCTTCTTCTCCTCATCGACATATTCATAGTTGAAGTGTTTGTCCATGGACCTTATCCAGTCCAACAGTTCTTCAACATCTAGATTTCCCTCATACATGGGGACCTCTATCTTAGCTCTGCCTCCCAATCTGGAAACTGCTCTCAACAAACGTTCTTCTACAACATCCTCTCTTGTAGATTATTCAACCTCAACCTCTTCACTTTCTGCATCACTGACATCCCCAACGTCAGGTGCTCTTTTATTTGTTTCTCCCATTGTTTCCAATCGGGCACGAAGCTCTCGCATATCCCTCTCTACAACATGGTTGGATAAAGGTCGCTCTCATCTTCTTGGCGGCATTATGTCGACTATCTGTCAAACATAGAGTACAGCTCTGATTTCTCTGTCTCCTTCTTTTCCTCCTTCGCCTGAAGTATATAGACAAAAAACTGATGCTATGATACCACCTGATGCAGACCCCCTATCCCTTTGAAGGGATGCATGACCTCCCGATCAGGATCTTCTGGTTCCGGAGCCGAAATGGCTCTTTTGGTTCCAAACTGGAACCCTTCGAACGAACACATAGGTACCCCACAAATGGTTATTTGAATTTTGGAAGCATCAAGCGTGAGCTCCCACATCACACAACCAAGAGCTGTGACCTCCAGCTAGGCTCAAGTTCTAGCACCTATTCCTTTGGGTTTCGTGGTTTGCGAAATCAGGGTACAAGGGGTATCCCTGCTCCATGGAATCCCCAGTGGCTAAAATGCCAAAATATCGATGACCTGAGATCTACGACTCAAATCTCTCTCAGATCGACGACTATACTTATTTTGACATTTCTCATTTTGTGAAATAAGGGTACAAGGGGTATCCCTGCTCCTTGGAATCCCCAATTGCCGAAAAGTTGAAATCCCGATGACCCGAGATCTACAGTCCATGTCCAACCTCTCTATCTTGCTATTTTGCGATTCAGGGTTTTGAGAGACAAGGACCTCTGTCCCCACTCCTTGGAATCCCCAGTTGCCAAAATGCCAAAATATCTTGGCATTCAATCAATGGCTCACAATAATCCCTGAGTCCTACGGTCCATGTCTAACCTCGCTATTTCTCTATTTTGTGATTCAGGGTTTTGGGAGACAAGGACCTCTATCCTTCCAACTCGCGATACTCGAAATCATGATGTGCACCAATGGTATAGATCTTCCTGTGATTGATGGTTTTTGACCCTCCTGAGATTTAGACATCAAGAATCCCTCACTGCTAACCTCCTCGCAACTCCACCTTATCCAACGACTTGCGGGGTTTCGACATTTCTCCTCGAGGACTTTCGACCTTTCGTTCAGATCTTCGAGACTCACCCTCACCGCTAACCTCCTCATAGTTCCACCTTATCCAACGACTTTTGGGGTTTCGATGTTTCTCCTCGAGAGATTTTACTCGCTTAAGACTTAGAAGATTTTCTAAGTCTTCGAAGACTCGATCTTTGCTTCTTCCTAGGAGATGGTTTTTCTGGGTCTTGATAACGCTTCTCTAAAACGTTATTCCTCTTGAGCTTCGCCTTATGTAGGCCTCGAATTCTCGCGCACTCCTTGTGTCTAAGGGATTTCGATAACTCGGATCCAAGGGGTTTCTCATAGAGAGATTCCGCCTAATCTCTTGGTGTTCTCTCCTCGCTCGATGCACACCTTGCAGAGCTTCAATGAAGAGAAACAATTGAAACTGGAAAACTCACAGTCACCATTTCATTCACTTGTTTATGGGACACAAGAATAACAAAAAAGACAGGAAAATGTAAACACAACTACATAACACACATTGGATCAATTTTCCCTCTTGTTGTATTCACAAGTTCCCAATGGCTACAAAATACATTCAAATTACAGTAACCCAAAAATTGAGATCTCCTGCTAACTCGTAGTTCTCTCTTACAACAGATTTCTCTTTGTATTGCCGCTAACCCCAACTGGGCGTACAAACTTCTACTTAACTCAAAAAGATTTCTAGGGTTTCCCCTGGCTACTTGCCTACTCTAAAATTCATCCTACGCTATCTTAGTTCAGTCACATTTTAGAGCCGTAGTGGAAACTCCTTCTCTATTTACGATTTTCAAAATGTCCCTCAAAGGGTAAAATTTGACACTAGTTCAAGTGTGTCTCTAAAGGTAAATTTTGGCGCTGAGTGAAGGCAGATTTCAAAATCAGTTGTAACTGCCCAGGTTGAAGTTCTAGAAGAACTCTCACATGTTGAGTGGTCCCGCTTCTATTCACTTGCCAATGATGCTCCTGCATCGGCACTAGGTCAAGTGTGTCTCCAAAGGTAAATTTGGGCACTGAGTGAAGGCATATTTCAAAATTGGTTGTAACTGACCACATTGAAGTTCTAGAAGAACTCTCAAGTTCTGAGTGGTCCCGCCTCTGCGTGCTTGCCAACGAAGCTCCTACATCATGGTGTTTTTATTGTCTAATTTATTTGTCAAATTTAATGTGTAGGTGGTTGTACAGTACATCGAGTGTACACTCTTTACCTAGCTCAAATGTCAACTATAAATCAAGAACCCTAAAGAGGTATTTTAAATATAATTTTGGTTTACCTGTAGTTTTTTAATAAATAAGTATAACTATTTTAGATAACCCCCATATACAAAGTCTTTATCCATATCCTCATTGTGGAAAATAAATTAGAAAAGATCCCTCACTTCATTCATTTCCATAATCCTGACCTTCTTGCTATCGCTAGTCCAAATCCTAGTTCCTATTAAACAATGCATGAGAAATCCCTTGATGATCCTAGGGTACACCAATATTTGGACACTTCTCCCCAACAAAAAATAGTCCCTATTCCAAACTCTATTGAAAAATATCCCTCATTACTCATAATGACGAATGAAATTTATTCCCCTCTCTAAGTCTCCTTTTTACTCATAATTGTTAGATCAAAGACCAACTTGCCACTATAATCCTTGACAATTTTAATGAAAATAATCGCATTTTCAATCACTCCTCACCCCTCTCTTTATCATTCGGGATTTTTACAATAGGATAGAACTCATCTTCTCATTAATAAACATTGTGGAGTCACCCTTGCCATAGGGATTTTTCAAGAGAATGTTGAATGTTATGTATCTCCCCTTGATTACTCTAATTTACTCTTGAACATATCATATGAACAACAATGAAATTCTTTATAAGATGTCCATTGAAATACCTATCAACTCTTTAAAGATAACAAAACCTCCGAACTCATCTTTATTGCAATACCCTTTTCATGTAATGATGTGACCAAGACATCCTACATAAATATCTTTCTCTCTTAGTTGTACCTCACATCTAACCATTTCATATGGTTTCACTTTCTCTCTTCCACATATTCCAAATGATACCTTCTCATCCTTATACCCCATAAAAAAAATGAAATTCTTTATAAGATGCTCATTGCAATACTTATCAATTCTATAAAGATGACAAAAACTATGAACTCACCTCTTGCAATACCTCTTCCTTATAATGTTAAGACCCAACAAAACATAATACATAAATACCTTTGTCTCTCACTTTTACATCACATCAATCCATGTCATCTCATATGGTTGCACTATCCCTCTTCCAAACTCTCTAAATAATACGTTCTCATCCTTCTACCTAGATGCACTCTCACTCTGTTATTCTCATTCTAAATCCCAAACCTCCCCAATGATTTTTAACTCGATATTTTTTTTTCTACCACACACCAATTAACAATATATATATATATATATATATATATATATATATATATATATATATATATGATCTATTATACCTAGTTACATAATTGCTTGCCCTTGTCCTCTTGTTGGCTACAACAATGATAATTACAAGAATTTTACTAGATAATTTTTGCACAATGTACGATTCGCAAGAACTAGCACCCAACCACTACACTTTTGTATACAATAGTTCCTATAGAAATTATTCCTCACCAGCTATAATATTTATGTCATTATTAGCTAACTTTTCCAGCAATTTATAACTACATATATAGAGTTAGATTTACGACCATTTTTTCTTAAACAACACCACAACCTTCACATTCTATTGCTATATCTATTCAGCCAGATATTGTCCATATCGACACTACACACCTTAGATGGCTTCCGCAGCTATACCTATATAGGTATATGTACAACCATTCTTTCTTAAACAACAAAAACACCACAACGTTAGCATTCTATTGCTACGTCTACTCAGCCAGATATTGTCCATGTAGACACCACACCTCATATGGTTTCTCTAGTTAGAACTACATACCTATATAGGTAGATGTACAACCATTCTTTCTTAAACAACAACACCAAAGCCTTAGAATCAGGGGTGATTTTAAGGATGGAAATTTATTTTAAAATGTAGAAACCTTGGCGAATCTTACTAATCCTTCATATGGCAACTATAAATGTTTGGCGGAATTTTTGTAAAAAAATTCAAATTTTTAAGGATTTTATATAGTTTATCTAAAATTTTGGTGATTTTTAAGATAAAATATTTTTTTCCTTTAGAATATGGGTGAATCATTTTTAGAATAACGAATCTTTTTTGGGGAAAAACCATGGAAAATTAGCCCATGAGCGAAATTTAGCCCCTAAAATCATCCCTACTTAGAATTCTACTTCTATGTCTACTTAGCTAGATATTGTCCACAATGACACTACACCTCGGGTGGCTTCTCTATCTATCCATCCTTCAATGTAACTCAAACATGGCTATATACATTCTCTTCATATGTATGCTTCACCAACATGGTTGCACACCACCACTAGTTCTTATTTGTACCATAGAACACATTCCATATTCATTGTGCACATTAATTGTTGGAGTTTTCTTGTTTACACTCTAGGAGAAACACATCAGATCATGGACATAACATATTCAATGGATATTGATCACCTAGACCCTACAACAAGTTCTTCACAATAGATAAAAGACAAGCTCAGACAAGACAAGTTCTTCACAAGTTCTTCACAAGTTCTTCACAAGTTGATCACCTCGACCCTAAGACAAGTTCTTCACAAGTTCTTCACAAGTTCTTCACAACAAGTTCTTCACATCAGATCACCACAAGCTCAGACTAGAACATCCTTACTATATTCAAATCCTATGCATTCTATTTTTCGACCAAGTCTATCATGTCCTTGAAAAATCATTGTTGCAAGAGATTTCAACAAAGCACACTCAACCTTTTAGGATAATATCAATATTTCATGCCATACCACCCTTTAATCTTTCCACCAATTCTATCACCTAGAGTAGTGTGATCACCCTTCATTTCAAAACATTGTGATCACACTAACTTGATTTGGTGTGAACTACCCTTCGAGTTAAACATTTCCATTTTTCTTCATTTATATGGTATCATGTACCTTCATTTGAATAGGGTGAATTACCTTTACTTGAATAGGTGTAAGTGTATCTTTTTAAACAAGTACTCCATTGTTTTGATATACCATTCTTTCAAAGCGTTAAAACTTTTTTCATGGGAAAAACTTTGATTTTTTTCATTCATATGCGTGTGAGTAACCTTCATTTTTTTGGTAAGGGAATGACTCAATGACAAGGCTATGGGTCAATCACAAATCACGAATCCAAACATCCATCTTATCTGTAGCGCACATTTTCTGGATACCAAGGCTTAAATGCTATTAAAAGAAGACTATAACACCACTTTGTACATAACTTATATAGGTATTATATAATCCACATGCATTTAAACAAATAAACACATTCAAGCTCAGAGTAAAACCTACTATTTTCTACTGTAATTAACAATCAATAGCGTTTCATATTAATTCGTATACACAATGAAAATCATGATAACATAAGCAACACAGTCTTGCAAAACATGATTGAGGCATAATCAAATACTTATCTTTTAACAGTGGTAGATTCCACCAACCAGGTGCAGACCTTCCACGAACCTCCCAGTCTTAGACCGCACTACTCATCATCTCAGCAATGGGTCACCCCCGAGCTGGGACTAATCTCCATCCCAAGGCAAGGAAATCTAGGCTAGGCTAAGGTTACAGGAAAAACATCACATAAAATTCGGAAGGATTCTTCCCAGGATGCCATCTTACACCCACCACCACCAAACTCTCATTCCCCACATGCTTGTTCTGCCCGGGAGTATACACCTTCACAAGAACAGTCGATCGGTGTTAACCTCCCTCTCTGGGTCTCGACAACAGGCTAGATCAGGAAGTCTCAGAGCCTGAAGATGGTGCTGGACACTCTCTGGAAGAAACCCCTTCCAAAAACATCCACCTCCCTCACCTGGAGAGAGTTCACACACAGGCTCAATTACAACTCGCACTGGCCATCAAACCATGTCCAGTCCAGCTCTGCATGGTCACCATGGCCAACTGGAAATACAAACACGGTCTCTCAAATAGGCTCAACAATGGCTCAAGGCCTCACAGTGATGGTTCACAGGAATGTGTGATGAGTAATTGCCGCAGGGGACGACATAGACTCCACGACTCAGAACAGAGGGTGAGACCAGCTCTTTAGAAACAACACAGGCTTCTCGGCTCACAAAATAGAGGTGTACCTGAATTTACAGATCCTAACACAGGATTTCCAACTGGTTTCAACAATGGCGGAATGGTTCAGGGTCACGGCTTCAGAGCAGAGCCTCCACGCGTAGGTTCGATCAGTTGGATAAAGGATGTGCACGGACTATCAAAGACAACACAAAATTCCCAACTCTCAAGAATGCACGAGGTGTTCTTGCAGAGGTTGGGTCAGTTGTACTGTTCAATGCTCCCTACCCACTTAGGTAGTTGGGTGGAATGGAGGAGAGAGCGCGCGCGCGAGAGAGAGAGGGCGACCTCTGATGGCTCATCTCAACTGTTTTATTTGCATGCACCAGGGTAGACACTTGTCACCCTTGGAACTGCATTCATTCCATCAACATGCATCCCCTTTGCATGCTTTCCCCTTGCCAGGAACTTAGGATAAAAGTGAAAACATAAAATGCACATGTTCTTTTGGAATAATATTAAATATTATTATTCCCAGGCTTAAGCCCCTTAGGACAAACGCTTAGCCCCTTTTTCCCACCTTCCAGCCTCTAATTCCTTTCCCATTCTGTGGATGCTTATTCCCCCTTAACTCATTCATCGTTGTCTTTCTTCACCTGGCGGTGTTTATAATTTTATTAAATGTTTTTTTTTCATATATATACAAGTACAAAATCAGGCCCTTGGCCTCCAACCCTTAGGCTCTCTGGCCTAACAATCACATAAGCCCACTGTCTTATATAAAATTGTCTCACCAGCCTATAAAACATAATTACAATTCATTTCAGAAGATGGTTTACAATGTGGCTCGGCCTTGGGAACACTACAATCCCCCTCCCCTTATTTCTGCATTGTCCCCAGTGCAACTCACACTGTCTCTGCAAGTCTTTCAAAATTTTCAAAAAGATGCGGGTACTCTGCCCGCATAACCTCTTCATGCTCCCATGTTGCAGGTACTCTGCCCGCATAACCGTACCAGGTCCACTTGACCTTTACAAGCTCTATGGCTCGATTCCAGAGCTGTTTACTTTTCCTATCCAATATGTGCACAGGATGCACTTGCAGGACACCTTATGGTTCCACCTGAATCACATTCCAATCGATAACATGATTAGCATCAGGTACATATTTCTTAAGCAGTGAAACATGAAACACATTATGTATAGTCATAGATCCAGGTAATGCAAGCATGTATGCAACCAACCCAATCCTTTTCAGGATCTCAAATGGCCCACAAAACCTTGCTGCCAAATTGGTGCAACTTCCCAGCTTCAGGGAACTCTTGTTAGTTTTCACTTTCAGGAAAACATGGTCACCCACCTTGAATTCTCTATGGGTGTTGTTACTATCAACGTAACTTTTCTTCCTATCCTGGGTAGCTTTTAGATTATGTTTAATTCTTATCATTTGGTCTTCCATCTCCTTGAGTAGCTCAGGCCCAACTACTACTTTGTCAGCTAGATTATCCCACTGGAGTGTTGCACTTTCTTCCATAAAGCGCTTCGAATGGGCTCATCTTCAATGATGCATGATACCCATTATTGTAGGAAAATTCTACCAAATGCAAGTAGTCTTCCCACCTTGATGGTTTATCCATCACATACATTCTCAGCATGTCTTCTATTACTCTGTTCAATCTCTCTGTCTGTCCATCAGACTCAAGATGATACGCTGTACTAAAGTTCAGATTCGTTTTGAATCCTTTGAACAGTCCTTTCCAGAAATTCGAAGTGAACTTCGGGTCCCTATCAGACACAATTGTCTTAGGAATTCCATGCAAGCGTGCAACTTCTTTTAAAAAGATATCAACAACATCAACTGCCCTGTGGGTGGTTTTTAGTGGAATAAAATGGGTAGCTTTAGTTAGCTTGTCCACCACCACCATGATTGAATCATGCTCCTTGCTTGTTCTAGGTAGTCTGGTGATAAAATCCATTGTTACCACGTCCCATTTCCACTCAGGAATGGGTAAAGGCTGCAGTAACCCTGCTGGGTGACTATGCTCAGCCTTAACCTTTTGGCACTCCATACATCTGGCGATGTATTCAACGATTTATTTCTTCAAACCCAGCCAAAAATAATGGCCTTTGACTGTTGCCATAGTCTTCTGATAACCAAGATGTCTAGCATAAGCCACGTTATGTATCTCCTTTAGAATTGCCATCTTCAATTCTTGGACATTGGGTACATACACTCTGTTTTTATACAGAAGTAAACCATCAGTTCCCAAGGTGTAACTTTCCTTAGTCCGTGGTCTCTCACGCTGTTGTAGCTTTGCTACAAGACTTTTGTATTGCAAGTCAATACTTGCAACTTCCAAAATTCTATTTTTCATCTCAGTCTGGTACATGCTAATGGCTGTAGCATGTAATTCGTGCACTTTTCTGCTGAGTGCATCAGCCACCTTATTTTCTTTCCCTTTGATATGCTTGATATCAAAGTCATATTCGCACAGAAACTCCAGCCATCTAATTTTCCTGGAATTTAAGGTCGGCTGATCAAATAAATACTTCAGACCGTTATGGTCTATTCTCAACTCGAATCTCTTTCCCATGAGGTAATGTCTCGATTTATTCAAGGTGTGGACGATTGCTACCAACTCTAAATTGTGAGTGGAATAATTCTTCTCATGCTCCTTCAACTTTCAGGATTCATAACAAACTACAAATCCCTCTTGGTTGAGAACTCCTCCCATCCCCTCCTTACACGCATCTGTGCACACTACATAATCCTTATTTGGATCTGCAATCTTCAGGATTGGAGCACTAGTTAGCAACTGCTTCAATCGCTGAAATTTTCTCTCACATTCTTCAATCCACTGGAACTTCTTCTCCTTCCTTTGCAAGGAAGTGATAGAATGAGCTATCTTTGAGGATCCCGCTATGAACCTCCTATAGTAGCCCGCCAGACCCATAAAAGATCTAAATTCTGCCACATTCCTTGGCACTGGCCATTCTCGAATGGCATGTACCTTTTCAGGATCCACAACGATCCCTTCTTCAGATATAATGTGTCCCAAGTAATTAATCTGCCTTTGATAAAAAGAGCACTTGCTCAGTTTTGCGTACAACTGGTGTTCTCTCAACACCTGTAGCACCATTCTCAGGTGTTTCTCATGTTATTCCTCTTTCTTGGAATACACTAAGACATCATCCAGGAAGACTATGACAAACTTGTCCAAATAATCTCTGAACACTCGATTCATTAAGCACATGAAAACAATAGGCGCATTGGATAGTCCAAACGGCACCACCGTGAACTCAGAATGACCGTACCTTGTTCTAAAGGCGGTCTTGTTGATGTCCTAATCCTTTATTCTCACTTGGTGATATCCTGATTGGAGATCTATTTTCAAAAATATTTTTGCATCCTTCAACTGATCAAAAAGATCATCAATCCTTGGCAGAGGATACTTGTTCTTGATAGTGACCTTATTCAACTGCTGAAAATCAATGCACAACCTCAACGTCCCATCTTTCTTCTTCATGAATAGGGCTAAGGCTCCCCATGGTGACACACTGGGGCGAATGTAACCTTTCTTTAGTAGCTCTTCGAGCTACAATTGCAACTCTTTCATCTCTGGTGTACTCATTCTATAAGGAGCCTTCGAAACTAGAGCTGCTCCAGGCATCAAATTTATAGAAAAATCGATGTCCCTCTTTGGAGGTAGTCCAGGTACCTCCTGAAATATGTCCTTGAATTCCTTGAGTACTTCATGGTCTTCCAGATTTGAGACTACATCTCGGGATGCTTCTTCCACCCGAGCTGCAAATAATTGACAACCTTTCCAGTAACATTTCTTCAGCTGCATGGCTGAGATTTCCCTAACAGCCATGGCTCTGGGAATTCCTTGGACTGTTACCTGATTTCCCTCCTCGTTCAGGCATGTAAACCTCTTGTTACAGAAATCCATAAGGGCATGGTGCTGGTCCAACCAGTCCATCCCAATTAAGAAATCGTATGAGCCTAAAGGCAGAATGTTCAATTCAGCCTTAGTGCTCATTCCTTTCATGTCCACTGAACAAGACTTAACCAATTCAGTGACCTTTCTCTTGGTTCCTGTGGCCAACTGCAATAACCAAGACTTCTCGTGTTTTCTTCTCATTAGATGCAAACTTGCCACCACTCTAGGATCTACATAACTATGGCTAGCCCCTGAATCAATTAAAATAACAAGTGGTGGGTTGTTCATCATACCTTCCACTTCAATCATGTCCGATTGAAATTCTGCTTGCTTGTTGTCCAGGGCTGCATAGATCCTTGGCATTCTACTGCCCATATTCCCCACTGTTTCAACTTGCTGAATAGTATGTATAGTTCTCGCTTTACCATTTTTATGGGGACAATCTCTATACTTGTGGTTTCCTTGACAGCCCCAACACTGAATGGGTGTCTGTCTCTGTCTTTGTTCTCCCTCTTCAATCATTCTCGGCTCTCTAAACGATGGCTATCCCTGAAGACTATTTCTGAAAAAGGAAGGCTTGTTTCCCTTCTACCTCTGTTCCTTTTTAAACTTCCTCTGATCATCCCAGGCCTTCTGAAGGATAAGCCTTTCTCCTTGCTTTTCATAAAAGCATTTCGCCCTTCTTATGGTTTCTTCCATGGTCTTAGGATCATCATATTGAATCTTGTCACTCATGGAAGGTGGCAGTCCACTTAGATATCTTTGAATCTTGACAGCCTCATCTTTGATGAATGGAACATACTTCAGTAGTTCTAGAAAACTTCGTTCATACTCATGAATAGTCATGCTGCCTAGATTGAGTTCGAAGAACTCCTTCATCTTTCTATCATAGTATCTTTTAGTCAAGTATTTATTTTTGAAATACCTCTTAAATTCCTTCCAAGTGACCTCTTTCTCTCTGATGTGCTGCACCTACAAAAATTGATCCCACAACATGGATGCTTTTCCTTTCAGTTGGTACATTGCAATTCTTCATTCTGCATGGGCAGAATAATTCTGTAGTTGGAAGTATTTCTTCATGCCAAGAAACCAGGTCTCAGCATCTTCCTCCTTCTTATGTTCTCCATTGAATGTTGTAGGCTTAATCTTGTTCATCTCCCCTTTCAATTCCTCCTTTCCATATTTTCAATGTTTTCTGGTAGGGGACAGGCTTGAACTACTGTGTGTCTCCCTGTCAGAATGTCCTTGGGAGCGACTAAGATGTCGACTAGCACTCCTTGACCTACTTCTTCTCCCATGGGTTCTGTGACTCTCTGTCTTACTTGAGTCTCTTCCCTTCTCAAGTTTCCTCTCTATTCTTTCCTGTCTCTTCAAAAATTTTAAGTTTAATACACCCTGTCGATCCCTGAATTTCATGAGCTTTCGGCTATTAGCTCGGCGAGCCTGGGCCTCTCTTTGAAATCCTTCAATGATATTCATTATGTGTCCCTCCTTATCCTTCTCTTTTCCATGCCCATTAGAGTTCGATCCTTTAACTCCCAGGTTAACATCCTTTCCTTCCTGTTCGTTTTCTGTTTCGGGGGTAATCTGCACCTTTCCCCACTGCATACTCGACGTTGGTTAACTAGAGTCCTGACCCCCATTGAACTCTACACACACACTGTGCAATTAAATTGGAATTTTTTTAGGATATTAAACCTTCAGGAACAATCCCCAACATTTATAAGACAATACGAACAAGAACAAAAGACATTTCGATTCAAATAAGTTTTCTGAGCTCTCGTTCGGCTCTGCAATTTTTGGGTTTTTTGAAACTTTCATTTTTTTCACTTCGCGATTTCGAGACTTCGGGTTTTAGGGTTTCGGCCCACGAGGCTTTCATACTTTCTTTCCTTTCCAACCCCTGACTTCTAAAATTCCAATTTACGTTACCCTTCGGGCCCACATAGTATAGTGGTCACCCACAACTACGGTGGCACATGGCATGTTAATGAGGGTCGACATCGCTTTTTAACGATTTCATCGGTTCCACCACTCTTGCTTTTCTTCTTGACCCACTGGAACGTGGTACACATTCATGTGTCCACTTCTATTCCTAGTAAAATCCAATGGTCAAATCTCTCTCAGATCTACAACGCAGATTCTTTCGGCGTTTTGGGGTTTCAAGCATTGAAAGTTCATGCATCCACACATATTGAACTTCCATTTGCCGAAATCACAAAATCACTGTCTACTAACTTACTTGATCCAACGGTCAAGTTCTTCTCCCCACAATCTACGGTGTAGATTGTTTCGGGATTTTGGGTTTCGAAGGTGTTCACCTCTTCTCACCTCCCTTCTCCCAAAACGTCGATTTCTTCCTGGGCAATTAACAGTCCTGATCTCTCTTAGATTGACAGTTACGATCCAATCATGAATTCGTGTTTTGTGAATTCTCACGAATTCACCCGTTGACTATTTTTAAGCTACGAGTCAGTGAAAGGTTGATCGCTCTCCACGCGTTCTTTCTGATGGACGGTCCTGACTAATTCTAGATTTTGTGTATCACAATTTCCACACTCCTGTGCAATTCCAAAGGGATTTAAACCCCGTGCACACTTTCCAGATCTAACGGTCATGAGGGCTCACCTTCCCTCCCGAACAAATCCTAAAGCTCCTACACTTCCGATGTGGAGTCCTCTCTCCCTGTGGACTTATACCACACTGGCTACGGTTTCATAACACCACTATACCTTCTGAGCTTTAAAAACTCGTCAAGTAACTCCTTGACACTTTGGAGCAAACCAGGGTCTGAAATTGGCCTTCTAGACCCAATTTCCCCTCGCATTCTCGGTCCAAAGACCGCTCCACTGGCCCATCTAGGCTCAGTGTCGAAACCTTGGCTCTGATACCAAACTGTAGCGCACCTTTTTTGGTTACCAAGGCTTAAACTCTATTAAAAGAAGACTATAACACCACTTTGTACATAACTCATACAGGTATTATATAATCCACATGCATTTAAACAAATAAACACATTCAAGCTCAGAGTAAAACTTATTATTTTCTGTTGTAATTAACAATCAATAGCGTTTCATATTAATTCATATACACAGCAGAAATCATGATAACATAAGCAACACAGTCCTGCAAAACATGTTTGAGGCATAATCAGATACTTATCTTTTAACAGTGGTAGATTCCACCAGCCAGGTGCAGACCTTCCACGAACCTCCCAGCCTTAGACTTCACTGCTCATCAGCTCAGCAATGGGTCACCCCCGAGCTGGGACTAAGCTCCATCCCAAGGCAAGGAAATCTAGGCTAGGCTGAGGTTACAGAGAAAACAACACATAAAATCTGGAAGGATTCTTCCCATGATGCCATCTTACGCCCACTACGACCAGACTCTCATTCCCCACATGCTTGTTCCGCCCAGGAGTATACACCTTCACAAGCATAGTCCATCGATGCTAACCTCCCTCTCTGGGTCTCAGAAACAGGCCAGATCAGGAATTCTCAGAGCCTGAAGATGGTGCTGGACACTCTCTGGAAGAAACCTCTTCCAACAACATCCACCTCCCTCACCTGGAGAGATATCACACACAGACTCAATTACAACTCGCACTGGCCATAAAACCACGTGCAGTCCATCTCTACGTGGTCACCATGGCCAACTAGAAATACAAACATGATCTCTCAAGCAGGCTCAACAATGTCTTGAGGCCTCACAGTGATGGTTCACAGGAATGTGTGATGATTAATTACCGCAGGGGACGACACAGACTCCACGACTCAAAACAGAGGGTGAGATCGACTCTTCAGAAACAACATAGGCTTCTCGGCTCACAGAATAGAGGTGTACTCAGATTTACAGAGCCAAACACAGGCTTTCCAACTGGTTCAACAATGGTGGAATGGTTCATGGTCACGAATTTGGAGCAGATCCTCCACGCATAGGTTCGATTAGTCAGATAGAGGATGTGCACGGACTATCAAAGACAACATGAAATTCCTGACTCTTAGGAACACATGAGGTATTCTTGCAGAGGTTGGGTCAGTCGTACTGTTCAACGCTCCCTACCCGCTCAGGTAGTCAGGTGGAATGGAGGAGAGAGCAAGAGAGAGAGAGAGAGAGAGAGAGAGAGAGAGAGACCTCTCATGGCTCATCTCAGCTATTTTATTTGCATGCACCAGGGTAGACACTTTTCACCCTTGGAACTGCATGTGTTCCATCAGCATGCATCCCCTTTGCATGCTTTCCCCTTTCCAGGAACTTAGGATAAAAGTGAAAACATAAAATGCACATGTTCTTTTGGAATAATATTAAATATTATTATTCCCAGGCTTAATCCCCCTAGGCCAAATGCTTAGCCCCTTTTTCCCACCTTCGAGCCCCTAATTTCTTTCCCACTCTATGGATTCTTAGTCCCCCTTCACTCATTCATCGTGGTCGGTCTGCACCTGGCAGTGTTTACAATTTTATTAAATGTTTTTTCTTGCATATATATACAAGTACAAAATCAGGCCCTTGGCCTCCAACCCTTAGGCTCTCTGGCCTAACAATCACATAAGCACACTGGCTTATACAAACTTGGCTCACCAGCCTATAAAACATAATTACAATTCCTTTCAGAACATGGTTTACAATGGGCCTCGGCCTTGGGAACACTACATTATCAATATGGTATACCATATTACAATGTAATATGGTATACCATATCTCATGTAGATTTATTTTTTTTTAAACTTAAAGGGTGGCAATATCGATGATAGTTTGTTGCAAGGAAAGGATTTTTTTTTAACATGAGTGGCAATAGTGACATAATATTGTCGCACTTTGTGGCAGTTTTGCGTCGTACATATAGCATTTTTGTCATAAGTTTTGTCTCTACCAAACATTTTTGTCATTATTTCCACGCTTTTTCATCGCAATTTTCCACAGTTTTGTGTCACACATATGGCATCTGCGTCGTAATCTGTTGCTAAGTTTTTTACCTTGGCATGGTTTTTTGTCCCTATTGCGACGAAGTTTCATCACTATTTCCATGCTTTATAAGTTAAACCTATTTTTATGGTGATGACACATGGAGGGATAATTAAGCCATTGATTCCACGAACACCTAGTTCATGGATATAGTGACAAAAAATGGTATTTTATTTCGTGGAAAGTGAGATGAATATGTGTGGCAATAGAAACAAAGAAACGTGGCAAATTTAGTCATATGTAGTAGTTCCTTGATTTTTACTCGATGCTAATTTAATTATTAACTTGTCCTTATGATAATCATGGTTAGAGGATGGCATAGACATTCGTGAAATGGTGCTAGGGGAGGAGGTGCAACACCTCCAGTAGCAACTACATCAGATGGGTCCAAATCCCAATGAGAATAAAAATTCTTGAGCATGAGAGGATTGAAGCATGGGATGTGTTGATGATCTGACAAGTTCCTTCCAGGGAAATGTCAATGGCCTTGAATATCCGTCTGTACTAATTTAAGTCCAGGGTTCCTGTACCCCTGAGGATCCATTGCATGCCCCAACCAGTACTGGTAGCCTTCACTAATAATGTCAGAATATTAACTTCCCGAGTTCTCGAGTGCAAAAGATGGCTCAGTCACCGAGGCATAGCTGGAGAGCAGGGCGATGAGCTTCACACTTCACGATTTTGACCTCCAATGCAAAGGTCCACATAGGCGGTCTCCAGCTAAAGGGGAGTGCTCTTCTATGGAGGAAGACACTCCTACCTCATCTAAACA
Source organism: Picea engelmannii (assembly GCA_009831015.1). Lineage (NCBI taxonomy): Eukaryota > Viridiplantae > Streptophyta > Pinopsida > Pinales > Pinaceae > Picea > Picea engelmannii. Next base: position 400,123 of record ML779913.1, on the reverse strand, counting down.
TGGCCTTCGAATCCATGTTAGGGGAACGGTTTGTGGAATGGTTCTAGGAGAAATATTTTTCAGAGGAATTCATTGAGCTCCAACTCGACGCATTCAACGCCTTATGAAAGGTTGTTCGTATGGTCCTGGATTATGAGACCATATTTTGGAGCTACTTTGGTATGCCCCACATCTGAACACTAAGGAACAAGAGATCAGAAAGTTTGTGATTGGCCTTAACTCCAGTTTTCGTGCGAAGGGGAGGATCTAAATTCCTCAGATGTCACATGATGTAGTCCAATAGGCCTCATAACTGAGATGGATTTTACCTCGAGAGTGAGGGCATGAATCCTACCAGACTATCTAGACCGATGACATCCGGTGCATAGTAGCATCAGAAGCCAACAAGGAAAGACATATTGGTATCAAGATACGTCTATAGAACCCTTGATCATGACACCACTGTGACAGGCTCCTCGGTAGAAGACCCCTATAGGGGACCGCCACCAATAGTCATAGTTAGGATTATCAACAGAATATACCAGGATCTTAGGTTGGTAGGAAAACAACTTCTACTTCGAGGTCCAAGAGTAGGACCAGAGACGGGGGCTGGAAATGTGGAAGTGCTACCTTACTAGAAGGATTGTCCGATTCAAAAAGCCATAGTGGTCTGCTCAATATGACACACTACTGTTGGGGAGATGGGAAAGGCTGATAGGATTCATGATCGTGGTCAATAACTTCCAGGCCGAGCATTAGTCCACTGTTCTAGAAGCATCAGGTATCATCTCCAACTCGACTTTTAGTATTTGTTAGATACCAATACTACAAAGAGATCTATTCCTAGTACCACGCTGAAGGGATTCAGGTAAATGCATTCAATAGGATGAGCTTAGATTCGTTGAAATGGCTTTGATTTCCAACCAGATGGTTGAAGGAAAGGGTATGAACTGTCACTTTAACTTAGGGAATAGTGTAATGAAGTCAAAGGTAAAATTCATGATCTTAAGATCTTAAGATGATGTGATTAATATGGATTGGTGGGAATCGCATGATGCGATGCTCAATGGTAAGATGAAGCGATTGAGATGAACCGACGATGAAAAAGAGAGAAGTGTGATTGTAGGAAGGAATGAGGGAGTATCCCTGAGGTTCATTCTTCCCTACATCTACAGTAGAGCATGTACAAGGATGCAACTTATATGCATTCTTGGTGTTGAATGACAACGTTGTGATGAATGTATTTGAAGGACATTTTCGTGGAAAAAGTACTGCTGACATGTTTCAAAATAATTACCTAGATTTTCACCACAAAGGAGCACAATTTCTAATCAACTCAAAATCCTGGAACTAAACCGACAACAAGAACACCTTATCTTAGGTCGACACCTGAGTTACATGAGTTGACAATGCAACTAAAGAGTTGTTGGACATGGGACTTATACGTCCAATTGTGTCACGGTGGGGTGCGCCTATTATTTTCATACATAATAAGGATGGGTTGTGGAGACTCTTCATTGACTATCGTCAATTGAACAAGGCAACGATCAAGAATAAATATTCATTTCAAGCATTGATTATTTGTTTGATCAAATGAAAGACGTGACAAATTTTTGAAATATCGATTTGAGATCAAGGTATCACCAGTTATGGATCAAGGAGGATGACATCCCTAAGACCGCCTTTAAGATGAGGTTTTGACATTACGAGTTTACTATTTTACCATTTGAACTGACGGACACCCCAGGGGTAATTATGAGTTTGATGAACGGGGTGTTCCGCAAATAATCAGACAAGTTCACCCAAGTATTCATTGATGATATTTTAATTTACTCTTGGATGATGGAGGAGCATGACAAGCACTTGCACGTGGTACTATAGTGTCTACGAGAGAAAAAATTGTTTGGGGAAGCTATCTAAATGTTCATTTTATCAATCGAAGAGTCACTACTTAGGGCGTGCCATCTCCATCGAAGATATTGTTCTGGATCCAACAAAGTTAGAGGCTATTATGGAAAGGTTTGCGCCAACTAATGTCCCAAAAGTGCATATCTTCACGGGTTTAGCGGGATACTATCGACAATTTGTCGAGGGTTTTTTGAAGATAGAAAATACAATCATGGAATTGTAGAAGAAGGACAAGAAGTTTGTTTGGACCAATAAATGCGTGGAGGCATTCGAAGGCTCAAATAGTTGTTGATGAAAACACCGATACTTAAGGTCCCTGACATGGATGGAAACTTCTTGGTATGCACTGACGCATCCAAGGAAGGCTTAGGCATAGTCTTTATGCAAGATGACCGAGTGATATATTACATATCAAGAAAGTTGAGAAGGCATTAGGAGAACTATGTGATGCATGAATTGGAGTTGTTAGCCATTGTTTATGCCTTGAGAGTTTCGAGACACTATCTTATTGGACGAAAATTTGAACTAAAAATGGACCACTGTGGTGTACAACACATATTTAGGCAAAGTGACTTGAACGCATGACAACAACATTGGTTGGAATTCCTTTGTGAGTACAATTTTGAGATTACTTACATAAAAGGAACATTGAATAGAGTGGTTGATGAGTTGAGTCGGAGACCACACATATTTTCGATGATTCCTCTTCAAACGAATCTACGTGAAGGGATTCTAACTGTACAACGTGACGATGACTGGCATCGAGAGGTTACGGACTTTATCGAACAAAATACCTTGTTGGTACCAAAATTTGAGGGATTTACTGAGGAAAACGATAGATTAATGAGATATAATAACTTATTTACTTACCACCCAATGAAGATTTGAGAAATTTGATCTTAAATGAAGATCATAGAGCAGTGTGTATGGCTCATCTTGGAGTCACAAAGATGAGGGAAGACTTTAAACCCTTATTCTTATGTAAAGGAATGAAGGCAAACATAGTTAGCCACGTGACAAGATGTCTAGAATATCAGTGGGTGAAGGCTTAACATAGACATCCGACAGGATTACTACAACCACATGCTATTACAGAATCGAAATGGGAGGTCATTTGCATGGATTTCATTGTTGAATTTCCACTGTTGGCAAGGAAACCTGACTCAATTTTTTTGGTAGCCGACACTCTGACGAAGAGTGCTCATTTTATTCCTGTTCATATGATGTATCAGGAACCTAACATTGCTAGAGTCTTCATCAATGAGATAGTGAGGTTGGATGGCGTGCCTAAGAATATTATATCTGATCGAGGATCAGTGTTTACAGGACAATTTTTGACTAGTTTCCAAGACGCCTTGGGAACCCAAATTAACTTTAGTACCACATATCACCCAGAGACAGATGGGAAGATCAAAGGAACAAACCAAATCTTGGAGGATATTTTTCGTATGTACGTAATGGACCAACAAAATCGTTGGGAATAATTATTTCTACTTGTGGAATTTGCATATAACAACAGTTACCAGAGCACCATTAAGATGGCGCCTTTCGAGCTTCTTTATGGGAGACCGTGTTAGACTCCTTGAGTTTGGATCGGCTTGAGGATAGGGTCCTGGTGGGACTAGAAATGATCTGAGAAATGGAATGCCAAATGAAAACCATAAGACAAAGGATAAAGGAAGCGCAATATTAGTAGAAGATTTATGTCGATGCGCATCATGTCGATCGAGGTTATGAAGTTGGCAATCGAGTTTTCTTGCTGGTGATACCACACAAGAGTTTGTTCAAGTTATAAAAGGGTTCTAGACACTCTCCTAGGTTCATGGGACCCTTCAAGATTGTGGAAAGGAAGGGGCCCATGGCCTATCGACTAGCCTTTCTTGATTCTTTGAGGCGTATGCATGATGTTTTTCACGTGTTTGTTTTGAGACATTATGTTAGTGATACTACACATGTTATTGACATGATTTCTTTGTAGGTATCGGACGAGGGTGCACTCATGGTGGATCCAATCCGCATCCTATACCATCACATTAGACATCTACGACATTGAATAGTAGATTAGGCCAAGGTCTACTGGGACAACTATAGTCCACACTCAACGACCTAGGAGGATGCATATGATATGCACCAACAGTTCCATTTTTGTTTGATACATAGAATTATGATATTATGATACACTTTATTTCGGCACTTACATACTGTGAATATTTAGGATGAAGTTTATAACAAGAGGTGTTTTATGTAACATCCCGCTCTTTCACACACTGAGCAAACTTATTCTTTGAGGACACTTGTGTGCAAGTGATCCAGGTCATTATACTATTGGTTGTTTTGATTATGATTATGAAATATTGTGGATTGGATGATATGTTATTTTTGTTGTATTTACATCGACATGTGTTATTGATTGGGTTCTCCTAAGTGTGTAGGACTCTGCATGTTAGAGGATGCCGAGGCATCGATGAAACTCCTTGGACTTGAGATTGAGTCAGGGAGTGGACTTTTTATGGTTTGCGTATTTTTGTTATTTCATTTGTGACATATGATTGGTATATTGTGATGTTGTTTATAGATTGTTTACTTATTCGTTGATGGATGCATGCTTACAATAGCTTGCTAATCAGACTCACATTTGGAGTAAAGGGGTCACACATGACAACCAGATATATTGAGGGAGAGGTGTGACAACATCCCTGCGACAACCTACTAACACTCTCGTTGTGGCTTGAACTGTAGGTTAATGATTACCTAGTTGGAGAGGTTCAGGATGTCGTGAGGGTAGACTGTGATAGTTGGTCATATGATTCTAAGGGGAGCAAAATAAGGCATGGTCCTTATTCCTTATAGGCCCTTAGTCTCCCACAAGATCACTTGATGGAGTATTGAATCAAGGGATTTGATGTCTACCAAATATAGTCAATAGGTGAATGGCACCCTTGGAGAACATAGTGCGTCTTGAAGGGTACATTGTGCAAATAAACAGGAATTCAAGTGAGTGGAACCCTTGGAGTATGTAATGCATCTTGAAGGGCATGTCACGATTATAACTCGGTTCAATTAATAAACGTAGTACCTAAAAAACTATGCCTCCTTAGGAACTGATCGACCTTAAAATACATGACGATATGAGTAAATATTAATAACTAATTGTTTCCTTAAAAACTGTTGCCCAACCTAGTGAATTTAAAACTTAGGCCTAAGTAGAACCTTTGAACAAAAAAACTAATTAGACGTGTAACAAGAAGGGGGTAAATAAAATTCAAACATTATTTATTAAAGTAAAAATTATAATGGAGGATTAAATTATTAAAGGGGTAATTGATGTTTTTGTCTAAACTTGCTAATTCTGAACTTAGTTAAAAAGAGAAAGGGGAAACTTAAAGAAAAAGGGGAATGTCTAACTTAGTAGGGAATCTATCCTTTGTAACTTTATATTTATGAACTCAACTAGGATTTAAGTAAGGCCTAAGTAATTTAAGAATTGTAAGGGAATAATGGGACACCGAGGAGCATTTTTATGAACTCTTTTAGGTGGGTGAGGGAAATAGGAAAATTTAATTAATCAATAAATTGATTTTCTTGTGCAACTAGGGGATCGAGCGACATGTGTACCAGGTAGGTTTTTCCTAATTAAATTAATGAAAAAGGAATCTAGTGAGGGTTTGGGAAACTAATCACTTGAAGAATCTATAAAAAGGATGGAAAAGGAGGAGTATGGATCACGTCTGGATTGCGTAAAGTTACACTGCCAGAATTTCATATTGACTAAATTTTCTCTTGTTGGAATCGGGATACCCAGCTCGGATAATGAGTCGTAGCTCGACATTGCGAGGCGAGTTGGGAGATAAAATTCTCTAGTATTGTGTATGTGTCCCCTTTGCGGCTCGAGGGGATAAGGGGGAAGAAGAGTACCCCTAGCGTTGGATGGGAGGTACCAGTGATGTCTTCATGGTTAGCAAGTTGGGATCTGGAGGGACGTGGCATGATCGTTGGAGGACACCTTCAAATTTCAACTTGCCGGATAAGGTATTTTATTTGAATTGCATTTGTAAGGGATTTAATTTGTAAATAATTTGACATTTTTTGCAACATTGGTGTTCTGAAGACATGTCTTGCGCAAGGAACCTAAAACCATAAGACTAGAGCTATCCCCATATTGACTGACATTAAAATTTAATTTGTTTTTCTTCCTGAAGATTAAATAGAAGTCTACTTCTTTTTCATATCAGACAATTTGCATCATCAAATAAATCCTTGCGTGTTTCCTAAAATTTATTGTGTTTTTCACCATTGTTTCCTCATATGCCATTGTATAGAGGTTTAGTCTTTGGACAGATTTAAGGATCAACCTTGTAATGAATTCTATGGGTGTTGCCGCCTTGCGAATATGTCTTGAATTCATGGGCTTGTCTTGTCAAGATTTAACCCAGAACCAACAACATGATTTTTCCCAGCTAATCCATTCCCTTAGGGGGTTTTGTTCCATTGTTTTTCTCTGAGTTCTTTCGGGAACCCAGTCATTTTGTTCTTCCTGGTGTCTTTAGGGGAAAGGGAATTTGTCTCTGGAATTCCCTGGACTTTCTGGTGCATAACCAAAATTTTTCTTGGATTGGCTTCAACTTTGTGCCCAAGTCCGAATCCTCTCCTGTGAGTTAGATTCTGAATTTAATTTATGTGTGTCCTTCGATTTCACCCAGACTCTGAGATTCCTGGCGTAAATCTAAATCTTGGTTTCTCTACTTTGTTTGGATTTTCTTTGTGCCCAACTTTTCCACCAAAATTTCTAAGACTGGACTGATTGTGGGCTATGGTTGATCAATGTGCTTGTTTTATTCTGGTGACCTTCCTTACCCATCCGATTTCCTGTTCTTATGAAATTTTGTCATGTGTGATGGTTTATCTTGTGCTTACCTTGAAAGGAAGTTGATTATTGTAAATTCGATGATTGATTCAATCGCGTTGCTCAAAGTGAAGAAGATATTGTTGTACTTTAAAAATAAAATGAGTGAATTATTTGTGCCTTGACTTATGTTGTTTCTTGATTTATTAGTAGTTGATCTCTCGTGCGCCAAGAAATTTTATGTTACATGTGTTGGTTATTGGAATGTTATTGGGCCTTAACGATCGTTGATGATGTTTATTTATCTTAGACAACATGGACTTTTTTGTGGGAAGGGGGGGAATGTAGACACCCCCTTGTTCCTAAGAACAATCGCCATCCCTGAGACATTAAATGGTCAAAATCGATGGAAAACTGGGCTTGAGCATTGCTGATGTGTCCTGGAGGTCCTAACCATTGCAGGGTAGGATGGGTGGGTAGTCATGTATTCTTTATATGAGTAATTGATCGTAATTTACTTCAAGTTTCATGACATGCTATTAAGTTGTGACTTTGTGTTCATGAGTCGCATGAAATTCATTCTTTATGATATCGTAAAGTTGTGTCTATGAATTTTGTGTTCATGTTATATTCCGAGTGCTAAAAAAAATAAAAAATTACATGTCTTGCATCGTATTATGTCGTAATGGCGAGGTTATTACAGGAAGAGGCCAAAGATTCTAATTAATTGAAATTTTCTGAGTGTAATTACTTAGTTATGTTCTAGAGTTTACTAAAGTAATAGCGTTGGAATTAATTACCACTTGCAACAAATTGTTCTTGTCTAATTTAACACTAGAAAATCAACATGGTTAGTCGTATGTCATCGAGTATATGATGGATGTGTGTTAGTAGAAGACGTATCATTTTGAGGTTCATTGTATATAGTTGTTAGCAATATAAATTGATCTCCTCTAGGAGATGATTTTTTGTTGTTCTTGTTTCTTGTTTCAGGCACATCATAGGTAATAGCTCTAATAAGGAGACATAATGACAGTCGTTGAAAGAAACATGAAACAAGAATATCCAGACATACAATTTTTCACATCCATGTAATGAAGAAGAATAATAAGGGGTCACCACATGCAGAGGGAGTAGATTACACCAAAGACTATATAGCATCAGAGGGAGTGATGTATTTAGATGTTTTATGTGGGAAACTAGATAGTCTCATGATGACATGTTGTAGCTATTACAGAGCTACCCACCACCCTGGATGCATGCTATGAAGTCACTATGGATTTCATGTGATGTATAGATTCGTTTGTCCGACATTCAATGGTCAGGAGCTTGTGTGGATGGTGACAGTGTTAGAGTTTGTGCCAGATATAAGACCTTCCTCATTAAGAGGGAGGGTTGATATTTTATGTAATTTCATAAGTTATTCTAAAGTGTTAATGTTTCAACATCCAGATGACATTTTCCCAAGATTTTTCATGGTAATTTGACCAATGGAGAATGGTCCTAAGATATTGTTTTAAGGACATAAGACTCAAAGTGTGTGGCTTTCAACAGTCGAAAGGACTGAAATTCTTCTTATGGCACAAATGGAAACTGGATCACGAAGACTAGTCCTTGTAGTCATAGAACACTTTGTTGAGTACATGGAAAATTTGGGACACTCACTGTGTATATTAAAGAAGGATTTATATGGATTAAATTAGGCACCCAGAGCATGGTATTGCAGGATCAACAATTTTATGACAAGCTTGGGATTTACAAACAATAGTGCAGATCCTAACCTTTACTTTAAGGTTGTGGATGATGGTTAGGTATTACTATTGTTGTATATTGATGAATTATTTCTAAACAGGTGTGTAAAATATCATCTCAGAGTGTAAGAGAAAAATTGGTGTTAGAGTTTGGGATGAAAGGTCTCGAGATGATGCATTACTTTTTGGGTACCGAGGTATGGTAGAGACATGATGAGACCTTTCTAAATCAAGGGAAGTATATAGTATAAGTCATGAATAGGTTCGAGATGTTGGATTGAAATGAAATGACTACACCTATGGTATCAAATATGAATTTGATGCACGATATAGATTTTGAGACTTTGGATGTTACTTTATACAGGTAGATGGTGGTTTGTTGATGAACTTGAAGAACACAAGACGTGATATATGTTTTTTTGTGAACACTCGAAGTCAATATATGGAGTAACCCATGTAGGTTCATTTGGTCACAGTAAAACATGTGATGAGGTACCTTAAGGGTACATTGGATTATGGTCTCAGGTATGTGATAGACCATGAGTTTGGGCTATATGGATATTCAATTTAGATTGGGTTGACATTATTCCTGATTAGAAGAGTACTTCGACATATTCCTTCAGTCTAGGATCCAATATGGTTTCATGGAGAAACATGAAGGAGTTGTATGTAGCACTCAGTGTGACTTAGGAAGAGTATGTGGAAACATGTGTAGAATGTCACGAAGCAATGTGGATTTACTAACTTACCCAAACAGGGCCCACATGAATTTTGGCGCTTCATCTCCTAGGGTTAGATTTTTGGATGTCTAGGATTTTTTAGATTCCATTTTATTATAAAAAGGCCTTACGAGCCTCATTGTAATCATCGTCTTGTGAATGAGCGCAGCAGTCACATCTCTTCTCAGAGATAAGAATCCACCATTCCAACAAGCTTGTTTTTCGCTGCATTTTATAGTTTCAACTTATTTACTTATTGAATAGAAAACCAATTTTATTGTATCTCTGTTATTCTGTGTTAAGCATATATTAATAATTTGTATTCATTTCAATCTTCTCATAAAATATGGATCACCATATCCAAATTGGAGGCCAAATAAATCCTAGTGGGGATTTGCATGGTGCTTCAAGGCCTTGTTCATTTCATTTGAGTCGAAGAAGACTTAGTTCTAGAGTAAAAACTTTGTGTTTCTTCACCAACCATGCTAAAGGTCCCATAGAAATATTCTTGGTGTCAAAAACCTAATAATGATGACGACATTCCCTCTCATATGTCAAATATTCCCTACAAATTTGTAATGCGGTGATTTGAGGACACATTGATATTAATTTATCCCAAGAAGTTTTATATATTTCTGCAAACACAAATATTCCCTACAAATTTCTAATGGGGTGATTTTAGGACACATCAATATTAATTTATCCCAAGAAGTTTTATGTATGTTTGAAAACACTCTTTTCCATTTCTGGAGCATGGTGAAAGCCTTAAGAACCATATACTTTGTGTAAAACATATTAATGGTTCAGATATGCCAGTAAAAGGTCAATCATTTTCTAAAAGATCTATGTGGTGGTTCAATCCATCATTCATTTTTTTTAAGCATGATTTTTTTTTTTTGCCACCTTTTATTTTTTCCCTCAACCATGGTAAAGGAATTGAGACCTAGTCTTGGTGTACAATTCCTATGAATTATGTCCATATTCCCTCTCATAGGTCAATAATCACAATATAAGGTCCCATGAGGTTCAAAACAAACTCATTCATAGTGTGTGAACCTCATAAAATGCTTCATCCAAGGCATAAGGAACTTGTTTTACTTTCCTTACAACGATTAAAGCCTTGACACCCATATAATGTGTGAAATACCTTGTGATGGTAATCATATCCATCCTATAGTTCAACAATTCCTTATAGAGGATATACATGGTGGTCAAAATCTTCATTCATGCCGCTTGAACCCAAGAACATTATTTTTCAAATCAGACCGTTGTTTTCTTCCCCCAACTATGGTAAAGGACTGATGACCCATTCCTCATTTGTAAAACATATTAACATAACCATATTCATAATCAAAGGACAAGGACTCGATCTCGGAATATTCATAAATTCAATGAGGCTAGAGCTTATTAATGTTGGGAATTATAATGGTTATAATATTTGAGTATAAGAGAGTGATTAAATGAGTTAGAAATTACATGGATTAGCATGTATATGTTTAGAGGTTTTGGATTATAGGTGTTAGGGTTTATATGGTCAGATATTATATAAGTTGAAAATTGAATTAAGGTAAAAAATCTTATATAAATGAGGGGATAACAATTGAGAACATAATAATTCAATACATTTTTTAAAAACTTATAGAAAGAACAAGCGTGTTCTAGGAACATGATATATTATTAATACTTACCTTTTTTTTAGAAACATTTGCATTTTCATTTTACTAGTAAAGCGACACTTTGTGTGGAAGTCTATGTTGATATTTGGATTTTTCAGAAATTATTTAAACTAATGGTTGCGTATTGTTGAAAAAACACACTTTTTAAAAAGCCATTGAAAGTATGTATATGTTCCTAAAAACCACAATGAGAGTGTGTATCTGAAAATCCTCGCTATCACATTTGATTCGATCATATTTATCTGAGAAAATAGCATAAGGTGTAAACCAAACTTCCTCATTGAAAACCTAGGGTGTTGAAATGGATACTTGACACTGAGAGGGGGGAGGAATCAATGTCACAAAACTTTGGACAATTTTCCACTTTTCACAAATTAACTGAACAACAAATATTTATTTCATTTTCTCAACCAATATATAAAAGAATAAATATTTTATTTATTTATTTAACTTGAATGAATACATAAGATAAATCTTTGAATATCATCATCAAAAAACTATGAGAGACCCAACTCTTTGTTACATGACCCAGCTTGTAGTTCTCATATCAAACTGAGAAATGAGGAATCCAATCTTCATAATAAGTCTCAACTTGTTGATCTTATATCCAATTCATATGTGAGGAATCTAATCCTCATAAAAGACCCAGGTTGTAAACATACACCAACCTGATAGAATGAAACTTCATTCAATTCATTATATATAAAATATATACTTCAACAAATTCAACTACAGTTTCTTCTCACCATTATTTCTTGTTTATATAGTCTTCCAACTAGTGTGAATTTGAATCATTGTGTCTTTTGATATTTGAACCATTATACCTTTTCATTTAAATGATAATATTAAACTTTAAATCATATCGTTTTTCCTTTTATCCTTTATTCATAATGCTCATGATTTAACTCTCTTAATCATGACTGTGTGTCAATTATTTTGTCTTCATGAGTTGATCAAAGACATGGATTGACTCATTATATCATACTCATTCTTCTACTACGTTTTCATTTCACCAACATATCATATTTGTTCTTTTATCGATTCTCTATATTTATTCTAGTTTTAATTCTTTGTTGAATTAAATTTGTATGAGGCACTTCCTTCAAACAATTTTCATATGACCATAGGTGTAGAACCATGGGCTTATTAATTTAATAGTTTCCTCTTTCCTCTTATTTATCTATTCCATACGACCGCAGGTGGTGACCATTCGCTAGGCTAAATAAGTGCTTGATAACTTGTCAACCTTGACAGTCACTTTTTAATAACACGATGAGATGGATGACTGTCATTACTTCGTGACTTCTTACTTTGCGACTTCCATACTCTGTAAAATTTCAAATATCTCGACACAGATTTCATAGTAGTAGATCGAATGATCGATATTTTATTTTCACGATGAATGGTTCTCATTCATTTCAGAACTTTGGGACTTCGGGAGTTTTCTGGTGGTGAAACTCATGAAGTACAAACTCCCTGATTGACGTAAATTACTGACGCCACTTGTTTACGTGGAACTAACTGAGTGGCTTCCACATGTCACTTAGATTTGTGACTTACCCATACCTGAAATGTCAACTGCACTTTGACACTTGTCATCATATGATTGTGCCATGTGTCCTTACTAACGTGGATCTCCTCATGTGGCACATGTTCTTATCGTGGATATAATGATACTTCTTTAACCTAAAAAGGATTAACTCAATCCAACGACTACCAGGAACTCAGGTATTCGGGATCTTAGTCATTTTCCCTTGATTATCCTATCCTTCTACTTTCCTTGATTCAAAAGTCAGAATATTTCCTGAAGTGTTCCTTAGATGAGAAGGCTTGCGTCTACTTCGAGACACTTTGTGGATTACTTTGTCACTAAACTTGATCCAATGATTGGAACACTTCTCGAAGTGTTCCTCATATCAGACGACTTATGTCCACCCCTCGATATAATGGTCCTGATTTGTCTCAAAATCTACATCAATGAACATGATTCTTTTCCTTCTTTATGAAGGTTTCCTCCATGATCCAGCGGTCGAGAATGCTCCTTGAGTATATAAACAATCAATTATGATTGAGGGCTCCTCAACTAGCACGATGTTTAAAACTATAGTCGATTTCCACAATGGAAACTACTTGTTTGGTAGTGGAACTGATGCCAACCATATATCTATTAGCAGGTGATGATCGAAAGTCTAGACTAATTGTAGGATTGGAATTAACGCTTTGTTTAATTCTCCCTTCAAGCTTTGCAATCAATCCCTTCTCTTGATATGGTTCTTGTGCATCCAACGGTCACGACTTAATCTGATCGTGTTTCTGCAATGCGCTTTCCCTTCTAATATTCTAATCTTCAATCAATAACCCTATTGATCTCTTAATTTTTTAATCCTCCTGTATATGGATTTTATGCTCTTTGTTCATACCAACTCATCATTATAACATAAGGACATCAGTTGTTGACATCAATGAGAATACTTCAATGAAAATATGTCCAAGAATCTCCCCCTTTGTCATTGAGGGAAACACTCTAACTTCATACACAAAATCCCCCTATGATGATTCTTTTCTCTATGAAGTTACTCTCTCCCTTTGAAATCAATGGAAAAGGGTTGCTCCCCTTATGATCAACTTATGTTTGTCTACATGTTGTTGAAAAAAACATGAACTTGGCTAAATTTCCTTGGAATCATGTTCTGCCTTCCATAACTGAATGACTCTCCATGTGATGAAGGAGCATCGCTCCATCTCAACACGCGGAAGATAATTAACATGCATGGTGCACATTCAAGGAAGGAGAGACATCGCCCTCTCATTTTTTCCTCAAGAGTCCAAGACGAGATCCATAAATTTATTGAAGACAACTTGGAAGGAGAAAAATCGTTCTTTCACACAAGCTAGAGATAAGGTTGCCATTAATAGGCTAATGACAGAATGGATCTGCATCCGATTTGGAGTAGATAGACATCATTTTAATTTGGCCTCTCGATAGGCATAGGGTATGGTGATTTGACACCATTAGTTATCTTGCGACAGAATCTCATTGAGCCCCTCTTGTATAAATATTTGTATTGTAAGAAAAGTAGAGGTTAGGAAGTAGAGGATAAGTTGGTTTGTAGGGAGATAATCACAGAGAGTCGAGACTCAATAGTAGCTTGGACTCCACCATTGTAATTTGGTATTCCACCATTAATAGAAAATGAGAATGTTTCATGTTTTACATTTTTGTTCAATGGATGTTATGTTGTGAATGTCTTTTACATGTTTGTAAACTATAGATGAATGTTAGAAATTGTCTGCAGGGATAGAGATATTGTTTTCTATCCACGAGTGTATTAAGTTAAGTCTAGTTCTCTAGGATAAGTGCAAGGAGTGCACGACAGAGAGAGGAAACTCTATAAGTCGACGCAAGGAGTGCGTGAATGAACTTAGTGAAGTCAGAAGAGAAGTTTCCAAGAGGGCACACCAGATTAATTTACAGACCCAGGGAGAAATTTCAAGGCGGTTAAGTCCCTTTAAAATAAAAACTATGTGGAGAGAAGCATAACCCAGAGTTACTGAACACTCTGGAATACTTTTTTAGGAGGGCATCGAGCTTCCGTGATCATACCAAGGAGAAACACGGTAGAATGTGTTGAAGAATCCCGTAATTTATAAACATTCTGGTGAAGGAAGGCTTTGCAAGAAGTGTGTCGATAAAGGAAAGGAGATACCTTAACCCTTTCCATAAGGCCGAGGGAGAAGTCGTCAAAGAACTAATTCGAGCACAAGGAGTGTGCCTAAGGTGTTTTGAATTCACCTTATAAGATCAGGAGGAAAGGTGAGAAACTGTGAGGAGGACATGAGAGACTCAAAGAGGAACTTGGAACCTTGAAGGTTTTCAAGTCGAGCAAAGTCACAGGAGATTTGCATAGATTTATGCAAGGAGTGCATAAAGCCTTCGAGAACAACCTAAGTCTTGAAATCTGAAATTGTGCTAAGTTTGAAAAGGATTCGAGGACTTTCTGAAGTCCCAGATATGGAGAAGACACCCATCTTCGAGGAAGAGACAGGTGGAATAAAATTGAGAAGTTTGGGGGAAGGAACTTTAGAAGGTTTGTGTGAGCGAACAAAGATCTTTGTGAAGTCACGAAGAGTGATTTTAAATTTAGACCGTTGGATCTGGAAGGGTACGTGGCAAAGGATCAACACATTGTTGATTCACGATCGAAAGAAGAAGAGTCGAGAGGAGATAGGACTCACAAAGTCTGAACTTGTGGCTCGATCGCATCCATTTATTAGGAGAAGAGAGAGGGCCACAGATATGGTCCCAAGGTATTCGCTGATTTGGGAATCGAAGAAGGAGGAGAAGCCGCTCATGAAGGTCCTGTAGTGAGGGGTCGTGAAAAGAGTTGGCCCATGGTCATATTTTGAGGTCAAATCAACAAAAGAGCCTAGCACCAAAATCTAAGGTCATCGACGCAAGAGTTCAAAGAGATAAGGAAGAGGGTCCACAAGTGCCACATCACAGGGGTTGAGGAAGTAAAAAGGGCCTCTGTCAAATTAAATCGGTTCCATCATTTGAACGATCCTAGACTGAAAGGTCACGATGGCCCCTTTTTTGTAGGACATAAGGGGGAGGTCATCACCAAGCAGTATCAGAGCTTGATTTCATCTCAAGTGGAGAGAAGGAGACATGGAGATCCAATATTGATTTCATTTGCAGAGTGTGGGAGAAGCGAGGTGAAAGAGATAGTTTGATACCAAGTGGCATCAAAGCATAGTTTCATCTATACATTTCAGATGAAGGAGAAACTGAAGATGCTCTCAATTGCAGAGTGAGAAACAGACTTTTTAGGAAGGCTGGTAGAAGGCAAGATGGCCATTGGCAGTCATAAGCATGGTCAAGGAGAAGTCTGGTCACAGAAGAGTAAGGCGAAGATGGATAAGGAGATCAGTGAAATCAGAGAAAAGATGGAGAATCTTGCATTCAATATGCAACATGATTCAAAGGTATGATGGAGGTATGAATACCTTTGAAGAGGAAAGGCAGATGGCATGTTCAAAAGCTATTGGCCAAGAGGAAACAACATATCTTAAACAGGTGGTTGAGGCATGCCAAAAGCTTCGGTCATAAGGGAAAGAGATATAGCAAGGATATTTCATGTTTCCAGGTGGGAAATGAGACTGGATCAACAGATCTCATAAAATTCCAAGTAGGCAAGGGAGAAGATATGATCTCAGATGAGAGTTCATTTATATATGAAGAGGAGGCAGGAGAGAAACCTCACCCAGATGAATATTCATGCAGAGTTGTGAGTCATGTGAGTGAACATGTTGATAATTTACAAACTTCTATCACAGAGAAGGAGGATCAGAGGATTGTTCTGATCGTTGGAGGAGTTGAGATATTCCTCCCAAGCGATCGAGGAGAGGCTAACACAGATGTTGTAGATGTGATAGGAAGATAGCTAACAAAGGCTTCCATAGAGGAAACAAAACAGATACTGATGTCTGTCCCAACAAAAGGAGAACGCCCAATTGAGTTATTCACTTAATGGGAATTGGAGTTAAAGGCACTCAAGGATTGGTTGGGAAATCTGTAACTAGAAGGTGGTTGCCAAGAAATAGTCATGCTGGGGGAGATATGTCAACATGAGTTGAAGTTGGAGGGAGATGAAAGGGAAACAAATGAAGGACTGGCATGAGCGAATCCGTCAGGAGAAGTGGTAGCTAAGAAATAGTTCATTGATAAGGAGCCTGTAGGAGTGAAAACTGCAGTAGAGTGGCAAGCTAACACCACAAAGGAAGAAGATTTCTTGGGAAGTTAGTGTGATTTTACCTTTGACAAGAAGCGAGTGCAATGATTTTGTCTGCAACAGAGGAGCCAACTAGGGGAACAGTTGGATGAGGTGATTGAGGAGATAAAAAATCCGATGATGGAGTCTGCAGAAGAATTGGTTAGCAGGAGGAAGCTATATGAAAGGAAAACTGCAGAAGCAGTGAGGAAGATGCAGGAACAAAAGCAGTGCAGTAGAGGAGCTGAGAGAAAACTCCAAGAGAAAGATTGGGATCTAGGTGGATTTCAGCCATGTTGGAAATCTCATGAGAAGGATCTCATGATCTTTTTCCACTATGGAGTATGATGCAGGAGCATCGCTCCAACTCATCACACACCAGCCAATTAACACACATGGTCATCATTCAAGGAAGGAGAGGTGCCACCCTCTCATTTTTTCATGGAGAATCCAAGACAAGATCCATGCATTTGTTGAAGAAAAGATGGAAGGAACAAAATCGTTCTTTCGCACAAGCTAGAGATAAGTTTGGCATTAATAGGTCGATGACAGAATCGATCTACATCAAATTTGGAGAAGATAGTCATCATTGTAATTTGGCCTTTCGATAGGCATAGGGGATGGTGATTTTACACCATTAGTTAGCTTGCGAGGGAATCTCATTGAGCCCCTCTTGTATAAATCTTTGTATTGTAAGAAAATTAGAGTTTAGGAAGAGGAGGATAGGTCGGGTTGTAGAGAGAGAATCATAGAGAGGAAAGACTTAGTTGTATCTTGGAATCCACCATTGTAATTTGGCATTCCACCATTAATATAAAATGAAATTTTTTCATGTTTTACATTTATGTTCATTGTACGTTATGTTGTGAACGTCTTTTATATGTTTGTGAATTGTAGATGAATGTTAGAAATCATATGCAGGGATAGAGATATTGTTTTCTATCCGTGAGTGTGTTAAGTTAAGTTTGGTTCTCTAGGATAAGTGAAAGGAGTGCATGATAGAGAGAGTAAAATCTGTAAGAAGACACAAGGAGTGCATGTCTGAACTCAGTGGAGTTAGAAGAGAAGTTGTCAGGAGGGCACACCATATTAATTTACAGACTCTGGGAGAAATTTCAAGGTGGTTAAGTCCCTTGAAAATAAAGATTATGTAAAGAGAAGCACAACCCAAAGTTACTGAACACTCTGGAATACTCTGTTAGGAGGGCATTGAGCTTGCATGAGCATACCCATGAGAAACATGGAGGAAGGTGTTGAAGAATCCAATAATTGTTGAACATTCTCATGAAGGAAGGATTTGAAAGAAATGCATTAACAAAGGAAAGGAGATACCTTAACCCTTTCCACGAGGTCGAGGGAGAAGCCATCGAAGAACTGATTTGAGTGCAACGAGTGTGACTAAGGTGTTGTGAATTCACCTTATAATCTCAGGAGGAAGGGCGAGAAACTGCCAGGACGGCATGAGAGACTCTTAGAGGAACTTGGAACCTTGAAGGTTTTCAAGTCAAGAAAAGTCATAGGAGAGTTGCAAAACTGTGTGCAAGGAGTGCAGAAATCCTTCAGGAATAGCCTAAGTCTTGAAAGGTGAAATTTTGCTAAGTGTGTAAAGGATTCAGGGACTTTTTGAAGTCCAGAAGATGGAGAAGTCACCCATCATCAAGGAAGAGACAGGTGGCAGAAGATCGAGAAATTACGGAGAAGGAAATTCATAAGGTTTGTGGGAGTGAAGAAAGATCTTCGTGAAGTCATGAAGAGCGATTTCAAATCACGACCTTTGGATGTGGAAGGGTACATGGAAGAGGATCAACGCATCACTGATTCATGATCAGAAGAAGAAGAGTCGAGAGGAGACATGACTCATGAAGTCCGAACTTGCGATTTGATCAGATTTGTTGATCGCAAGAAGAGCGAGGATGTTAAGCCCTAATATTGGCTCATTACCACTTAATTGGGGCATATTAGATTAGTAATGTTATTTTATTTATGTCGGCTTAGGCCATTAGTTGTGATTTAGATTAGTAATGTTATTTTATTTATGTCAGCTTTAGGCCATTAAAACCTCCTAGTCTCCTATATATACCAAGGAGACATTTTCATTTTGAATAATCTTGGACTTGAACATTTAAGTGGGGTAAAAGGAGGTTGCCCCCTCGAAGAGGCTTATTATCTGATATTATCTCTTTTTCAAGGCGTTGAGTACTTTTCTTGAGGTTTTTCTATGCTATATTGATGTTTGGTTCTTAACATATGGTATCAAAGCTCAAGGTCTTGGGGTTTCGCTGCTACATCTGAGACACCGTGGCATTGTCGCTATAATTTTTTTTCTACAGCGTTTCAGGAGGAACGGCTTAAAGGGTTGTTAGAATACGGATCAAGGTACCTTGTGTTCAAAATTCAGCTCCTGAGACCTTATACTTTCGGAGATAAAGTCGGTACAAGATAGGGTTATGGAATCATCCTGAAATGAGTCATTGTGGAATTTTCGCTATAAAACATTTTCGGTAATGTTTCCGACCCTGAACTCCGGAGGTAATTTACAAAAATTATAATTGTAGCTGTGGTTAAAAGTTCAGATTTTTTTTCATCTTAAATTTGTAGATACACCCTGTGTAAGATAGGGTATTTGACTAGTCCTATTGACTAGTCTCAAGAAGGTGTTCCGGGTAAAACAATCATAA
>ML779913.1:259796-376465 GCA_009831015.1 Picea engelmannii | reverse complement strand
TTAGGCCATTAGTTGTGATTTAGATTAGTAATGTTATTTTATTTATGTCGGCTTTAGGCCATTAAAACCTCCTAGTCTCCTATATATACCAAGGAGACATTTTCATTTTGAATCATCTTGGACTTGAACATTTAAGTGGGGTAGAAGGAGGTTGCCCCCTCGAAGAGGCTTATTATCTGATATTATCTCTTTTTCAAGGCGTTGAGTACTTTTCTTGAGGTTTTTCTATGCTATATTGATGTTTGGTTCTTAACAGAGGACCGTAGATATGGTCCTTAATTATTCACCAATTCAGGAATAGGGGAAGGAAGAGGAAGTTGCTCGTGAAAGTATTGAAGTGCAGGGTCACGAAAGGAGTTGTCCCATGGTCACATTCCTAGGTAACATCAATAGAAGAGCCTACCACCAAAAGATAAGGTCATCGATGAAAGAGTTGAAAGCGCTAAGGAAGAGGGTCCACAGGTGCCACATTGCTGGTGTCGAGCAAGTAAAAAAGGCTTGTGTCAAGTTAAATCAATTTCATCAGGATCCTGACGAGCCATTGAGTTTGAGGACTTGAACTATCCTAGACCAGGAGGTTGTGATGGCCCCTTTTTGGCAGGAGAGAAAGGGGAGGTCATCACCACCCTCTCAATATTCTCTCTCTACCTATGAACACTCTCTCCCTTTGTTTCTGAAAGTGTATCTCTTCCTGACCATATATCTTCCCCTGTCAATTTACTTAACTTCTTATCTCAGTTCATTGGGATATTTTTGTTCAAATAAGTAGTCTTATTGATACCAACTTGTAGTGACACCCATTTGTAGTGATTAAGTCTTTCAAAACTTAATCTAATTACTTTCTTATTTAATAACCAAAATACTCCTCCTGTGTTTTACTGACTTTCCTTTGTCAAATAGAACAAGAGTGTGAATCTTATTGATCTTATTGATCTGCTTCTTATTCTTCTTTGATATCTCACATGAATATCAATTGAGGAATGATACCAATCTATTTAGATACCAATTTTGTGATGAATTGATCTTTGTTAAATGATACTCCTTGAACTTCTTTGCTACCTTTATTTTCGCTCTTCTCGTATTCTAGAACTAACCCTACCAATTTTTTTTCTTTTGATCACTAATCTATAGTTACTCAAGATTTTCCATATGTTAATTTAAAAAATCTTGGCATAATCCTATGATTTTTAAGAAACCAATTTAAAATTATTTTTTTATTTTCTTTCTTTTGCTAAAAACTTATGACATCATCAGAATTTGATATTGTCCCATAATCTTTCATAGGCACTTCCTATTTATTTCATATGGAATTACACTTTCTTTATTAGGAACTTCACCTATCATGTTCTTATTATTAGTTTCTTCATTTTTTAGGTGTAATATCATCTTTCTTTCTTTCTCCTTCAGATTTTATTCTCCATATCTTGCTATGAGATATTATGCCTTTTGGATCTTCTCTTTCTAATTGTGTTTTTGGATATTTTTCATCTCCTTTATTCTTCCAAATTTTATTAGGTTTTGTCACTGACTTGAATGACTTATTCAAACATTGAATTTTTGAACTCTTGTAGTTTTGGGATTTGTGCCCAAACCTATCACAGTTGTAACATCTCACTGTATGACAAAATTTTGTTGTGTGCCCAACAAAATTGCATCACCAACATTTAATTGAGTTTTTGGATTTTCTTGTATACCTTTCTCTAGTTTCTTGCATTACATTTCTTTATGGCCAAATCTATGACAAGAAAAGTCATATCCATTGAAGGTGTTTCCATTCTTGATTTTATTTTGGCTTGACATATCTGTCATTTGATTTTCTTCTTCTTTTTTACTTCTATAGATTTTGTCCTTAACAAAGTTCATGACTTGTAATTGCTTTGTACTTGCACCTTTTCCTTTTGAGAAGGATGACCGTTTCTCATGTTTGTAAATGGTGCTCCATTTGTTATTGTCTTCTTTCTTATTGTATCCAAGACCAGTTTTTTCATCATTTGATCTTTAGCTCTTCCAAATATTATCTAGAATAGATGAGCTATTCCGAAAAATTCATATTTTTGAGATTGACTATTTCTAAATTCAATGTTTGACATAATTCTTCCTTTTTAGTCAACTGAATCTTTGGGGCTTCTTTCACTTCTTTAGCATGTTCAAGTTGAGTCTTTAGATTGATGATTATTTCTTATATCTCATCCAAGACTTATTTTCATTTAACAGTTTTTTCATATGTCTTCAATTCTTCGATATCTTTTGTTAAATAACAAAATTTAGTTTTCAATATTTTGATTTCTTCCTCGTATTGTAGATGAATCCTTTTGAGGTTGATGGCTTCTAATTCAAACATTTTGCACGATTCTTCCATTTTAGTTATTTTGATCTTATGGGATTCTTACTTTTTCTTAGCTTCTTCAATTTGAGTCATTATATATGCATTAGTACTTTCATTTATCATTTTGAAATTGATGATTTCCAATTTTAACATATGGTAAGAATTTTCCTTCCCTGTTAACTAGATCTTTAGGTCTTCTTCACTTTCTTTAATTTCTTCAAGTTTAGTGTTTAGACTGTTAACTAATTATTCTAATTCTTTTATTACTTCTTTTCTTTTACTTTCTTGTGTCTTTAATTCTTCCATCTCTTATGTTAGATTAGTAACTTTGGTTTTCAATCTTTTGATCTCTTCTTCTTTGTTTTCTAGCTGAAACTTTTGTTCATGCTCTTCATGGTTAGATTGATCTAACTGTTGAGTTTTCTCCAAATCTTCAAAAGTGCACATAACTATGTATTCAATATGGTGAAGAAAATTTACATGAACTTTAATATCCATGTAATTTCCTGGTTGCATACAAATCTCATATATTGCAACTATAAAATCAGTCTTAAGATTATGTAATTTTTCTTTAGTGATTACTGAGGCATGCCTCAATTCCTTGATGAGGTTTTCTTCCTCATTTTTGACTCAGATCAAATCCTTCATTTCATTATGATTAGAAATATTTTTCTCTGTATTATGTTCTTCAATCAATTTGCAATTTTCTTTTTATTTATCTTGTTCCTTATCTTGATAAGAATTCTCTTCTTCTGAGTTTTGTTCTTTATTCTGATAGGAATCCTCTTTATCTGATTCGTGTTCCTCACATTGAATGGATTTCTATTCTTCTTCTGTTTCATTTAGATAACAATTTTCTAGTTGGAGCCATAATTCTTTAGAATATTTTCAATGCTTCATCTTTTCTTTGACTTGGTCTGACAATCCATCCTGTATTGCTTTTAAGGCTATTGAATTGTATCTCCTTGCTTCCTTTACAGTTTTGGTTTTTCTCTTTGAAATAGTTAAGTGCAAGGGATTACTTACTAATGAATCCCAAACTCCATATTCTCTTGACTTCAAATATATTTTCATATTTTCCATCCATAATCAATAATATGTTCCATCAAACAAGGAAGCTTCATTTGTGGAGATAACAATTTCTCCTCCCATTTCTTCTTAATCTATCTTCAATGTTTAAACTGTACTGAAGGAACCTTTCTCTAATACAAATTGTTGAAATGGATACTTGACACTGAGAGAGGGGGGGTGAATCAATGCCACAAAACTTTGGACAATTTTCCACTTTTCACAAATTATCTGAACAACAAATATTTATTTCATTTTCTCAACCAATATATAAATGAATGAATATTTTATTTATTTATTTAACTTGAATGAATACATAAGATCAATATTTGAATATCATCTTCAAACAACTATGAGAGACCCAACTCTCTTTTACAAGACCCAAATTGTAGGTCTCAGATGTAACTGAGAAATGAGGAATCCAATCCTCATAACAAGTCCCAACTTGTTGATCTCAGATCCAACTGAGATGTGAGGAATCCAATCCTCATACAAGACCCAACTTGTAAATAGGAATCAACCTGATAGAATGAACCTTCATTCAATAGATTATATATAAATATATATACTTCAACAAATTTAACTACACTTTCTTCTCACTATTCTTTCTTGTTTATATAGTCTTCCAATTGGTGTGAATTTGAATCATTGTGTCTTTTGATATTTGAGCCATTGCACCTTTTCATTTAAATGATAATATTAAAATTTAAATAATATCATTTTTCCTCTTATCATTTATTCATAATGCTCATGATTTAACTCTCTTAGTCATGATTGTGTGTTGGTTCTTTTGTCTTCATGAGTTTATCAAAAACATGGATTGAATCATTATATCTTAGTCATTCTTCTCGTCCGTTTTCATTTCACCAACAAATCATATTTTATCTTTTATCGATTCTTTGTATTTGTTCTAGTGTTAATTATTTGTCCAATTAAATTTGTATGAGGAGCTTCCTTCAAACCATTTTCATATGACCATAGGCGTATAACCATGGGATTATTAATTTAATCGTTGCCTCTTCTTTCACCCTTATTTATCTATTCCATACAGCCACAGGTGGTGACCATGCACTAGGGTAAATAAGTGTTTGATCACTTGTCAAGATTGATGTTCACGTTTTAATCTCATGATGAGATGGATGACATTCATTACTTCAAGACTTCTTCCTTCGCAACTTATAGCCTCTGTAATATTTCAAATATCTCAAAGAAGATTTTGAAATAGTAGATCGGACGGTCGATATTTTATTTACACGATGAACGGTTCTCGTTCATTTTGGAACTTTGGGACTTTGGGAATTTCCTAGTGGTGAAACTCCTGAAGTACAAACTCCCAGAGTGACACAACTTTCGTACATCACTTATTGACATGGCACTGACTGAGTGGCTACCACATGTCACTTAGATTCGTGAGTTACACATATGTGAAATTCCAATTTCACTTTGACACTTGTCATCATATGATTGTGCCATGTGTCCTTGATGACGTGGATCTATGTAACATACCCAGCCACTCGCAGGTCGCGTACGCTACCTGCAAGCCCTCCCTTGAAATTCTTTCTCTTACGGATACCTTCTTTATTCATTAAGGATGAATAAGATAACAGATTTAACAACATGCACAACAATATCCAACAAGCATGCATAATCTAAATATTACATTAAACAATAATTAAATATACACAGCAGAAATAAATTCATACACATGTAGATGATAATTAAATTACACAGCACAAATACATTCATACGCAGGTAGGAATATCATGACAGAGAGAACTTATCTTTATGAAATATGACACTGAATGACTGTAGACCAAGGACATTCAACCCAACCGTAGACATCGCTACTCCAAATCTCAACAACAATGTCACCCCTGAGCCGGGGATATGAATCGACAAGGACAGTTCCAGAGTATAATTGGGTTCTCAAACAAGTCATCTCTCAAGATCTCACAAGTTTCTTGACACCCACACCAATTTGAGTACCAAACTATCTTCTACCTAGCTTGTTCCACCAGAGAGAATGGACCTCCACCTTTCTCTACCACACAGTCCCTCAGGAAGTCCTTCTCCTTCCCACCAGGGCTTTCAACACAGCTGGTCCAGAATATCAATGCTGGAACTCTCAAGACTCACATTTGTGAGAAAAACAAGGCACATGCCAATGCATTTCAGACATGCATACCCCAGGTCACGACTGGATCACACCAGTGACCACTACAACGAACTATCACATGGCTAATTCTTTAGCATCTTCGTTTCCTTTCACTTTTCCAACCAATATGTAGGTGAGGATGGGTCGATGAATGGGTCAGGGAGTGCATGTGAGTGTGTGAGAAAATAATGAGTGAGTGAATGGGAAATCAGTGAATAAAGTCATCAGTCCAACCCCTGCATCAGGCCAGAGGAAGGTTTAAGTAACCTCATGGGGAAGAAAAGAACCTCATGGCCTTCCCCAAGAAATTCACGTATTCGATCCCCTCCCTTAGAAAAAAAGGGTAATAAGAAAATAGGAATAATACTTAGTCCCTCAAGCTCCCTCTCTTGTGGAATCATATCCCCCTATAACTCTAGTCCTTGTCCATTTAGCAGCCAATGATGTGTTTAATATTATTAATGATCAAAACATTACATTTCTTTGGAATACTGGCCCTTCAATAATTGTCTGGGACCTCTAGCCTCTCAACATTGTAACAATACATTATTTAAAATGGGGGTTCAAAACCTGGGGTGTTACATCCCCTCTCCCTTATTTTGGAATCGCCCTCGGTGCATATACAAAATAGAGATCAAAATATCAAATTTATTCAAAAATATGTGGGTACTCTACTCGCATGGCATCTTCATGCTCCTAGGTAACTTCTTCAAGACTGTAGCAGGTCCACTGAACTTTTGCCAGTTCTATAACTCGATTCCAAAGCATTTTGACATTTTTGTCCAATACCCGCATTGGATGAACCTGAAATTTTCCCTCCATGCCAATCAATAACATGGTTAGGATCATGTACATATTTCTTTAGTAAAGATACATGAAATACATTATGCACATTCTTGGAAGTAGGTAACGCAAGCATGTATGCAACTGGCCCTATTCTATCCAATATTTCAAATGGACCACAGAATCTGGCTACCATATTTGTACAACTACCCAATTTCAAAGATATTTTCTTAGGCTTCACTTTCAAAAGTACACACTCCCCTACTTTAAATTCTCTAACTATCTTGTTCTTGTCTGAATAAAATTTATGTCTATCATGAGCTGCCTTTAAATTCTGATTTATCTTGACCACCTGGTCTTCCATGTCCTTGACCAACTTCGGCCCAAGTACCACTCTATCTGCTGGGTTGTCCCAACTCACTGGAGTATTTCATTTCCTACCATACAAGGCTTCAAATGGGCTCATTCTCAATGAATATTGATACCCATTGTTATATGCAAACTCACCCAAGTGTAAGTAATCTTCCCACTTACATGGCTTATCCATCACATACATTCTCAACATGTCTTGAATTATTCGATTGACCCTCTCTATTTTTCCATCTTTCTGGGGATGTTATGTTCTGATAAAGTTTAGATTTGTGCCAAATCCTTTAAACAATCCCCTCTATAAATTGGAGGTAAAATTTGTATCTATGTCTAAGACGATTGTCCTAGGTATCCCATGCAACCTATCAATTTCCTTCATGAAAATATCTGCAATATTAGTTTTTGTATGCGTTTTCTTAACAGGCACAAAATGAGTAGCCTTTGTTAATTTTTCAACTACCACCATGATTGAATCTTGTTGCTTATTCGTTCTAGGTAATTCTATGTTGAAATCCATGGTGATCACTTCCCATTTCTTCTCTGGGGTCAAGAATGGTTGCATAAAACCCACTGGGTACCTATGCTTAGCCTTCACCTTCTGACATTCCATACATCGAGCGATGTAATCAACAACATACTTCTTCATTCCAAGCCAAAATAACTTGCTTATTACTACTGTAATTGTTTTCTGGTAACCTGGATGTCTAGCATAAGGAACATCATGCATTTCCTTCAGAAAAAAATTCCTCAATTCTCTAGAACTAGGAACAAAGATTATATTTTTATGCATGAGTAATCTATCTTACTTTATCTCGTACTCCTTTACTTTCTTTTGTACATTTCCTTGATGTAAATTTTCCTTTACCTGTAGGTCATGTTGATATGTAACAAGCCCATCTAAATTTTTCTCTTCAAGTCTGACTGATGCATACTAATAGAAGTAGCATGCATGAGATAAACTCTTCTACTTAGTGCATCAACAAATTTACTCTCATTTCCCTTGATATGATTGATATTGAAGTCATATTCACTTAAAAATTCTAGCCATCTTGTTTGCATGGCATTCAAGGTCGGTTGTTCAAAAATATACTTTAGGCCAATGTGGTCTGTTCTTAATTCAAATTTCTTCCCCATGAGATAATGAATCCACATTATCAAGATGTGAACAATGGTAGCAAGTTCTAAGTCATGTGTGGCATAGTTCCTCTCATGCTCCTTAATCTTTATGGACGCATATCCAATGACATGTCCATTTTGCGTGAGGACTCCCCCAAGTCCTTCCTTACAAGTGTCTGTACATACCACAAAACTTTCATTTGGGTTAGAAATCTTTAACACAGGCGCACTAGTAAGTAATTCCTTTAACATATTAAAATTATTTTCACACTTGAGTGTCCATTCAAATTTAGTCCCCTTCTTTTGCAAAGAAGTGATGGGATGAGCAATCTTAGAGAACCCTACCATGAACCTTTGTAGTAGTTGGATAATCCCATAAAAGATCTAACGTCTAACACATTTATGGGTCTTGTCCATCCTCTAATGGCTTCAATCTTCTCCAGATCTATTGTTATTCCTTTCTATGAAATAATGTTTCCCCCGTAATGGATCTGCTTTTGATAAAAAAAAAATTACTCAACTTGGCATACAATTGATGCTCTCTTAGTACTTGCAACACCAATCTCAAGTGATGTTCATGATCCTCTTCAGACTTAGAATAGATAAGTATGTCATCCAACAATATTATGACAAACTTGTCTAGATAATTTTTGAATATGCCATTCATTAAGCACATGAAGACAATTGGTGCATTGGTCATTCCAAACAACACCACTAAAAATTCATAATGCCTATACCTGGTCCTAAAGGTTGTCTTATGAATGTATTCTTCCTTGATTCTTACATTATGGTATCCTTCCCTTGGGTCAATCTTTGAAAATATCTTTTCTCCTCTTAGCTGATCAAAGAGGTCATCAATTCAAGGTAAAGGATACTTGTTCTTTATAGTGTACTTTTTTAGATTTCAGAAGTCAATACACAGCCTCAAGGTTCCATCCATATTTTTGACAAAAAGTATTGGTGATCCCTAAGGTGAAACACTTGGACGTATGTACCCTTTCTTCAACAATTATTCCAACTGCATTTGTAATTCTATTAATTCTAGTCTGCCCATTCTGTAAGGTGTTTTTGACACCGAGGCAGGTCCTGGCACTAAATCAATTGAGAAATATATCTCCCTTCTTGGTATTTATTGGAAAACATCTTCAAATTCCTGTAGCACCAAGAAATATTCAAGGCTTGACCCCTTTTCATCAACTGGCTCCTCCACATGAGCTTTATACAGTTGACATCCTTTTTTAAAACATATTTTCAGTTGTAAGGAAGAAATCTCCCTTATAGAGATGGATCTTGGAACGACTTTCACAGTGCTCTATTTTCCATTTCCATCAAGACATGTAAATGTCTTGTTATGAAAATCTAGGAAAACATGATGCTTGTCCAACCAATCCATCCCAATCATAACATCATAAGACCCCAATGGTATGTTATTTAGATTAGTACTAGTATTCACGCCATTAAGACTTTTGGAACAACCTCAGACCATATCATGGACTCTCTTAGGATCAATGTAACAATGGCTTTCTCCTAAATCAATCAAAATAGAAACATGTTGATTTATGATATTACCTTCCACCTCGATCATATTGGATTGGTGCTCTTCTTGTCGATCATTTAAAGCTGCATAGATTCTTCCCATATCTATGACTGTTGTAGCTTCTTGGATGTTGTGCACGGTCTTCACTTTGTCCTTTCTGTGTGGGAAATTCTTGTACAGGTGATCTTCTTTCCATCCCCAGCATTGGATTGGTGGTATTCCCCTTTTTCCCAAGGAATATTCCTTCTTGAAATCCCATTTAGTATATTGATCTTGGTGATATCTATTTTGTTCATTCTTATTGAAGGGAGGTTTGAATCCTTTCCTCCTCTGATCGGACTTCAAATTCTTCTTGTCCTTCCAATATTTCTGCAGGGATTCTCTTCCTTGGCCTTTCTCATACAAGTATTTAGCCTTCCTGATGGCCTCAGTCAAGGTATAGGGTTCATAATACTTGATATTTTCCTTATAGAAGGCTGGAAATCCACTTAGAAATCTCTGTATTTTTACTTTATCATCACTGATGAACCTGACATACTTTAACAATCCAAAGAACTTATTCTCATATTCTACCATAGTCATGCTTCCCAACCTAAGTTCAAATAACTCTTGCATTTTCTTGTCATAGAAATGATCTAAGAGGTACTCCTTCTGGAAGTACTTCTTGAATTGTTTCCAAGTGATCCTACTTTCATCAACATGCTCCACTTGCTTCAATTGGTCCCACCACACTACAACTTTTCTGTGTAAATGGTAGGTGGCAATCCTGGCTTCCAGGTTTGATGAATAGTTATGCAAATGAAAATATCTCTGGAGCTCAAGAAACCATGCTTCAATATCATATTCCCTTTCTCTATAACCATTGAAGGAAGGTGTCTTGATATTCCTTAGCTCTCCCTGAAAACAATCTACCTCTTGTTTCCTTCTCTAGTGTCTGATTGGAGACAATTCTGGACTGCTTACGAGATCATTCGATGCATAAAAATTTCTTCCCGAGTAAGGAGGTAAGTGGTGTTGATGATCTATGCTAGCACTTCTGGAATAACTAGCTCTTCCACGAGAATCTCGTCTTTCATGAAACCTTCCTTCCTCCTCTTGTCTTGAGTTTGATCCCTTCTTCATTTGCCTCTGCAACTAATTTAAGCTCTACAACACTCAAGAATTTATTCTCTCGTTGTCTGATTTGTATCTCTACAGTTCCATCTTTATGCTTCTTACCATTTCTATTAACGTTTCCTTCTCTGCTTTTCCCTTGCACCCATTAGACTCTGTCTCTACATTACCAAGTCTGGTATTCTAGCATTTGACCTCATTTTCATGACTGGAGGCTCCCTCGCCTTCTTCCATTTCCTCAATATGAATCCTGATATGATGCGCTTAAGCCTCTTAATTATGCAAAATGTGCAAGCAACCATTTTGGAAAAAAAAAATCGCCAAACCATGCTATAGGTTTTTTTTTTTTTTTTCATGGATATTATATCCCCATTCTCTGAAAAATAATAGTGTCTTGTTATCCTTGGATGACAAAGAGTTTCACCCTACACAAGTGCTTCCTTCAAACCACCTCCCTAGGTGATCATGACTAGAAACTATAACTAAATCCTCCCTTAGCACTTTTTTGTCTCCAAGAAGACCAAATCTTTCATTAGCCCTCCTTTCCTTAGCTCTCAAACTGCATATGACCATGGTCATGACCCTACGCTTAGATGAAAATCACTTTTCCAGAGCTTCGGGACTTTGGGACTTTCAACCAGGACCAGATCAATGGTCTTCATCCTCTCTCGTGATCGATGACTGAGATCCACTTTGAGACTCCACGCTTCAGGAGTCTCAACTTTTTTCGCTTGCCTCCTCTAGAAACACCTTTACCTAGAGTTCTTGATCTTCTAACAAGAGTCCTCCCATAGATCAATGACTATGAATCATTTCGACGCTTCGGGCTTCAGAAGTTTCAAACTTCCCTCCTGCATATTCTCTCGGAGTGCTTTCACCCAAAGTTGATGATCCTTCGATGTGTATCCTCTGGAATCGAAGGTCGATATATACTCTGGCCTTTAGGAGTTTCGATCCAAGGAAACCTAACACACCTTTCACTTTTGGATTCCCTAGTCTTACGGACTGCACGATTTGTTTCCACGTGGTGAAACGCTGGAGGCAAACACATGGCCCAATCAGGTCGGTGACACGTGTCATGTTCAATTAGCATTTGAATGTTCCAAATGCCCAAATATTACTGACATGTGGCACACATCCCATGTTTCCACGTCATCCTGGGTGACATCATCGTGCCTCATGACTTTGACTCTTCGGGCTTCGGGGCTTTGGGAGTTTTAAAACTAGCACACATTCAATTCTCTTGAACTTTGAATTCTTGAACTTGCCAATCTATCACCATGTGTCCTGCTGGATCGGACGACCAAGATTCATTTCAGGTCTTCACTTGGAGTCCACAAATCTGCTCCATTGGTCCTCCTCAATCTGACGGCTATGATTTCTTCAAGGCTCCAGACTTCGGAGATCTCAAATTTCAGACTTATTTGTCCCCACTGGATTTTATCTGAAGTCATGGATCTGGTGATATGTGGATTTTGGCAAATCAATGGCTGATATCTTCTCGAATGATCGAACGGTCAAGGTTTTCTTCATCTCTCCGACTCTCTAGGCTTTAGCAGTCTCAAACCTCAACCGAAAACCTTTTGAACGGATTCCTTCGAAGTTATTAATTTGCCGACACGTAACCTCTTTATGATTGATGGTCAGGATATACTTCGGATGATCCGACATTCGTCACTTACTTTGGGTCTCCATCTCTCCGAGCTTCGGGAGTTTCAAAACTCAACTTATCCTCTCTCACTCTTTCCTGGAGTACTTTCACTTAGAGCACATGATCGGTTGATTTGTGTCCTCCTATGGATCGACGGTCCCTAGCTACTTCGGATATTCATAGTTTCGATGTTCGAGCTCTAACCTATCACATCACTGCATGCCTTTCAATTTGTGGGGGCATGCATTGACGGTTTCGAGTAACCCTCTTTTTTCCATGCAATTCTCCTGATGTTGACACATAACCCTTCAG
This sequence comes from Picea engelmannii, assembly GCA_009831015.1. NCBI lineage: Eukaryota > Viridiplantae > Streptophyta > Pinopsida > Pinales > Pinaceae > Picea > Picea engelmannii. The sequence continues at coordinate 364,035 of ML779913.1, read as the reverse complement.
GGAAACCATGGTTTGGATTGTGGGACTGTTACACATCAAAATCACTCATTGCAATGATGGCTAGTGTCATTGTTACAAATTTCAAAAGTGTTTCATATTGGTCACAAGTGTCGTAAACATCATACTTTTATCCTGCCTATGTCGTCTCTCTAAAGACATCATAAGGACACTTAAGACACGTCAAAGACTAGTTTTGAAAAGGAGAAATCAATTTACAAGGAGTACAAGTCTGTTTCCATGGAGCAAGCCACTTAAAAGTCATTTTTGGAAGGAAACACTCCCCTATACACTATCAAGGAGCACCGATGGTCCCTAACCTCCTTGGGGAGAGCGTTGCAATGCTCTGTGCCCCATTTTGGGGGAGTTCTACCCTTCCTAAGTGAATTTTGATTTTTTGAGATAAATTAGGGAAAAATCCCCTCAATCTCTGAAGGTGGTTGGATTCGAATTAGAGGTCAAGGCATGATCTTTGGGAAGATCCACAACTGAAGGAGAAGAATCCTCAACTTATCCCAAGGATCTATCAAGTGGTTGGGCCTCTCTAAGATTATATAAGGAGGCCTTCTCATGGTGAAAGGTACATGATATGATAGAGATTGGAGATACCAAACTTATGATATCATGAGTGGTATTGACAGGAGATTGGATAAGATAGAAAGAATCAAACTTATGATCCCATAAGTGAGACACCATTGAAGCATAATCAGTGTAGATTACTTGAGCAAAGGGGCTACACAAAGAGATATGGAAGAAGCTACTGCAGCTTCATCAAAGGTTTGTAAGTACTCTTCATATGTTCTCATTAATATACATATATGCTTGGCCTATTTCTTTTAAGTTTGTGTTTGTTCCACATGAACTTGTCTCTAGTAGATAGATCTATTTTTGAGCTAATCTCAATAGAATAGGAAGCTCGTTGTATCTTTGTTTGTTCTACAATACCTATCGAGGAGCTCAAGATTGAAGCTCAACTTGGACTGTGCGAGGACAAATGCCATTAAAAAGGTACACTTTTCTTCTTCCTCTTCATACATTAGCTTAATTAGATCTAAAAGGATGTAAGTGAGCAATGTAGCACCCTTTTTGTCTTGGTCTTAGGGGTCTAGAGACCAAGAGGGAATCCGCTTGTCCGCAGGAGGATTCACCTGTAACAGAAATTTGCGAATCCATTGGGGAGGGAAGTTTGATATTTTTCCTTACTAGATCTTGTTTATATTTTTTCTCATTTTGATCTTATTCATATTGTGTCCTTGGTTCTTAGATTTGTTGATTAACCCTTTATCTCATCCCTTACACTTTGGATTTCTGAATTTGCTTGAAATTTTGCATTTCTGGGCATTTTTTCTGAACTTTGAGAGGGAAGCGCTCCCGTACCCTTGCTATGAGAGCTCTAGCTCCCCCTGCCAAGCCTTCAGGGAGAGTTGCAACACTCTGGGTCCCTTGACACCAGAGTGCTTCCCTTTTTCTGAGGAAAATCTTGTGGGGAATTGGTCTTTGAGTCCATCTTTTGTTGTTTTCATTTGCTTAGAGTTCTCATCACCTCAGTGTATCCTTGCTTGGGTTTCCAACACCTTGATTTCTAAGATTTCATGATTCTTTGTTTGGGTTTATGATATCTCTTTCTTCTTTTCTTTGAGTCACTCTTCTCCTTTTGAGATTTGGAGTCGATTTACTGCTTTCTCCTTTATCTGATGGTATGAAAGTTGTTGTAAGGAAAATCAAGGATCTATGCACTTTTACATTTGGTCTTTGAGGTAATTTTCCCATGAAATTCATGGTTTTTCATCATCCATTAGCCTTCTCCTATCTTCACTAGCGAATTCCCCAATTTTCAAGCATTCTGGGTGGGTTTTTGCATGTTTTTGGGCTATTTTTCTGAGTTTCTGGGAGCACCAACGCCCCACTGTAGACCATACCAAAGCGCTAGAGCTCCCCTGTAGTGTTTTATGGGGAATTGCAACACTCTGTGCACCCTTCTATGGGAGCCTTAGTGTCTTTTTTGAGTGAAATTGCCTTCTTTTACTCATATTTTTTCAGCCTGTTTTGTGGAAGTCTTTACCCAGTCTGGAATGATGATTTTTTTCTCCTTCTCGTGGCATAGCTTTCATCAAAATGAAAAGATTGCATATTCATCTCTTTGAATAACTTTCAAGTTAGTCAAAACACCATATTGTCCACACCATTTTTCTTTTGAGTAACAACCCGCTTAAAAATCAAGGTCTAAACTAAAAATTGATTAGAAATTTTTATATTTTCTGATAGAAAACCTACATTAGATTGGCTGTAGGGATTTGTACTAGGTGTGAAAGATAAATTTCCAAAGCTACAAACAAACATATGATCTTATGTTAGGGAGAGGTGAAATACAATTGCTACATTTTGTCCTGGGAAGCCCTTCTTACACAAGGGTCAATCACGAGGTTGTGTTAAGATTGGTAGAGTTACTCACCCTTCTTTGTTGGTCTTGGTGTAGAGATTGTGTGTATTATGGGGGTGTCTTTAAGGTATACCCACAATGATGAGTGGAATCCTTTCAAGTTGATTTAGGGCTATATACCCTGCCCTTGCGCATGGATCGGACTGTCGACTATTTCCCAGGCATCACTGTTGTAGTTGGTAACCTTAGTAGCCTATCTCTTTAGGATATTTACATAAGGTGACTATGGAGGGGAAAGTCTTCATGGTACATAGAATCGACATTGGCCAGACTCACTCGTGCTCCTTGGAGGGTATACCCACAATTATGTGTGGGAGATTTCACTAGGGTGTAAGTCCGTTAAGAAGGTTGTCAACTTAACTTTTCCGACCACTCTATCTTAGCCCCTTATTACATTGTTCCCATGACATTGGATTTCATCACCAACTAGTGTGCCCATTGTGAGAAGGTTTTGTTTTCTTGATTGCTTACTATATTTTTAGCGTGTGTTGTTTGTTCTCCCTAGCAGAATCTAGGTTGGATTTTTATTTTTATGGCGTCAGTTCTCGGAATGACCAATGAAGGAACCCCTTTTCCAGGGGAACCCTTTGTTTTTCCTCCTTATGGAAACATTGATCCTCATTACATTGCTACTTTGAGCCTTCCAGGTCTCACAATTGGGTTACCGGTATGGTTGTTTTCCACTCTGGTGATCTCGAATGTGTGTGCTTCAGATGTAATCACACCACCCACACATTAACCTCATGTATACCTTTCTCCTACTTTGCCCGTTAGGTCTCCTTCCCTTTCTCTTTCTTCGCCTAGTGAAATATCTAAAGAAAGTAGCCAGGTTGATAAGAAGAAGAAGAAATAGAAAGAGAAGAAGAAGAACCAGAAAGGGACCAAGCCTCCAACTACATCAGATGTTGGATCCAAGCAACCAGCTACTATGAATAGTACTGGGAGTGTTGACAAGGTCAATAAGATTAAAACGGAGAATTTGAAAACCAAATTCCCTTGCAGTCTTTGTAAGGGTGACCACTTTCTGATGGATTTCTCTGGTATTCCCAAGCTCTTATAAGTGTGGTCCTCCACGTCATCGACCCCTACTGGTCATTCCAGTGAGACCCCGTCAACTAGTGATGCTAAGGTTGGTAAGAAGAATACAACTGTCAAATTTCCTTGCATTTATGCAACGGTGATCATTATTCTCACCTTTGTCCTCGTATGGATGAAGCTTATTCTCTTTTGGAAAAGCTTCAACTTCCAACTGGTTATTGTAATATTCCCCCCAACCCATCCTTAATTGATGGAATGGTCAATCTGGTTCCATCCCCGGTCAGTCAGATTGATTAGGTGGTCAATCTAGTTTCATCCCCAGTTTAACCACTAACCAAAGTAGCTGATCCAGTTCTATCATCAATCAGCCCCACTTTTTATCTGAAAAGTTAAACCCAAGTGACTGATCCATTCCCGTCATTGGTCAATCCCACCCCTCATCCGAAGAGTGTCAAAGTGATCGATCCGACTTCACCATCGGTCAATCCCACTCCTCCTTTGAGGAGTGCCAAAGTGGTTGCTATGATTAGATCATCGGTCAATCCCACTCCTCCTATGAAGGGTGCCAAAGTGGTCGATCTAGTTCCAACATTGGTCGATTCTACTCTCCCTCTAGAGAGTAAACCCGATATTGCCCACATTTTTCTCATTGATACAGGATCTACTTGTTAATATTATGGTAGTTTCAGGAGGTATTTACCTCCATGTGTGAACCTGGTGAGAATAGAAGACTCTAGAAAGAAAGAGAAAACCCTATTGAGTTGGATAATAACCCTAGAAGTCTTTTCAGCTCAAGAAGATAATTTATATTATGTTATTAGCCTCCAAGAGAAGAAGTCAGCCAGAAATGATAATAATATATTGAACAAACACATATCCAAAAGGAGAAGTCGACCCTAGAAAATCTAGTAGAACCAGTATAAATACAGGGCACCAGTTCTCATTTGAAAGCATCTTAGAATTGCAGACATCAAGTTGTGAGCACTGCAGTTCCTAGTTTGGTGCACATGTGTGGAGGAGAGCTGCAGGTGCAGCTACTGCAGCTAGCAGTTTCAGTGTTGGATTGAACTATCTCTTGTCTAGGGTTTGGACTATATGATTGTCTATTGTTGGTGCGTTATCCTTGGAGGAATATGCGGTACACCTTGCTTGGATATCTAGCCTAGCATTTTCTTCCGGAGTAATTCTCAGTCAAGGTTAAGGTGCTCGGAGGGTAGCTTCGGCCTATGGTTGGGTGATGAGGGTATCGTCAATGGTAAAACAAGCACACAATATTCTATATTATAACAGGTTATGGGCCCGTAACCTCCTTCATTCAGTCTAAATGCTGGAAGGAAACATAGCCGCTAGGGTGTTGAGATCACTGAGGAACTGTCACTAGGGTTACTAGTAGAAGTAGGTTCCATGACACTGCAGCTAGGGTTACTAGCCGCTGCAGTTGCAGAAACCCTAAACCTCTTGTTGAGGAACCTTAAGTTAAGGGATTGACCTAATCTCTGGAAAGATCAGTGTGCTCTAGCCTAGTGCATCCCCTGATACTCTCAGCAAGATAAGATGTGAAGTTTGAATTTCTGGTCAAATCTAGGCTTTAACAAAGTTAAGCAAGCCATGACTAACTCTATGAAGTCTGAGAACAAGTTAGATGGAGCCTCTAACTTCAGAGGATGGAAGACAAGGATTGACCTCATCCTTTCCAAGAATAAAGTATTGGATATCGTGAAAGGAAAGATCATGAAGCCAGAATTTGAAGAAGGAGAAGAGAAGGAAACACAAAACGTTGCAACTATGGAGAAGTTCAAATATGTTGACATCAATGCCATGAGTATCTTAGGGGATTCCATAAAACATCACTTTATACCCTACATCTCCCATATTGACTCATCGAAGAAGATGTACGATGCCCTAACAAATATCTTCTCAGTCAGAAACATTGGACAAATTATGAGTCTGAAGAATGAGCTCCATAACATGAAGATGAATGATGATGATAGAATAACATCATACTTTGTAAGAATCTCCCAATTAAGAGATAAACTACAAGCTATTGAAGAGATCACTTCAGAGAAAGAATTGGTGAACATAGTACTCAATGGTCTTCCCAAGACATGAGATGCATTTGCCACAAGCATGAACATAAGAAAGGAATACCCGACATTTGAAGAACTTTGGTCTTGTTGTGCTCAAGAAGAATCAAGGATCACTGAAAAAGAGAAACCCCAAAATAAGTATGACGATCAAGCCTTCACAACAAGATTCAAGAACTTCAGGAACAAAATGAAGTTTGGTTCAAGAAGGAAGCCAAACAAGCGAAAGACATTTCAAAAGTACAATACTTCAACTGTCAAAAGTATGGTCACTACAAGAATTAGTGTCCTGAGCTAAAGAAAAGGAAAGAGAAACACGAATAATAGATTGCCAAAGAAAAGGAACCTACAAATAAGGCTAAGCAGGATGGAAGAGACTTATTCTTCTAAAAGGTAACAACACTCTTCTTATTTCCTATACATACCATATTTGCATTGTCTCTGTACATATCTTGTTTTCATCGTCATTGTACATATTTTTTATATCTATCTCTTGGAAGATAATGTGTTCCAAGAAGAAATAAACCTATGGAAGAACAAACAAGATGAAAATGGATATCATTAGATAATACACATGAAAGGATGAAATACAAATCATGTGGAAGCTATTAAGCTAAATGAATCATAAAGAGACTTAGAAGAAGCAAAGACAGAAAGAAGTCAACAATTGAGAGGAAATTCAAGAAAGACTTATGACGTTTTGAAGAAGACAATAAGACGGAAGCATGGACTCTGTCAGACAAGAGAGAAAATTATATATTGCAGAAGACAATAAGGATGCAGATGGAAGCATGGACTCTGTCAGACAAGAGAGAAGATTATATATTGCAGAAGACAATAAGGATGCAGATGGAAGCGTGGACTCTATTAGACAAGATAGAAAATTATATATTGCAGAAGACAATAAGGATGTAGATGGAAGCATGGACTCTATTATATAAGAGAGAAAATTATATATTGCAGAAGAAAATAAGGATGCAGATGGAAGCATGGACTCTATTGAACGGAGGGAGTCGATTATATGCACTTATACATGAAGCAAGGATTAGGAGGGATATAATCCTATGATCCATTGAAGATGATGAAATATATATATATATATATATATATATCCATGGTATCAGCCATGCAAGACAGTATGTGTTCAATTCAATCGCATAAGAAGACTTCTTCCAAGAGAAGCCTTAAAGTATTCCTGGTTGTTCATCCAAATCTGTGATCCTATGATGAAAGGAAGAAGTGGAATCTCCAGGGCATGGAATCTATAAGAAACTCCATGGACCCAAGAGCTAAAGAAAAACATGAAGAAGAACATGAGGATTCCAAGAAAGAAAGAGGAACCAGAACAACCAGTCATTGTATCAAGAATCACAAGATTACCATCCTGATATGAAAGAAATCAAGCAGAAGAACTAAAAATCGTGATGAAACACAGTGTATGGAAGACTTATGAATGAAAGCATTGCAAGATATAGAACCAGAGGTTCTCCCAGATAGAGGGAGAAGACTATGATGATTACTTGTTTCAGTACACCAGACATATCACTACATGAGTCATTATATCATCTGCGGCATCCATCACTTGGAGTTCTACATCATATGAATGCAAATAATATTCTCCAGAGAAATTGAATAAAGAGCATATGAAGAGAAATCTCAAGACTTCGAGTCATACTAGAAATAGACTATAGTACACATATAGAAGAAGATAACTTGGTGGAGAACCTCCAGTGCACATCAGAAGCATGGTGAAGAATTTCTATAAACATCATGATGATTACTCAGTAGATCAGATCTCATGATGACAGAAGAACTGCCACATAGATATGTTCCACTTTTCCAACTATGATATACTCTATTGTTAAGATCTACATGAAGCCTTCACAATGTTCCAGACTAAAGTACATTTGAAATCAAGAATTACATTATCCAGAAAGGAGAGGATGATTCTCCAATACATATCTCCACAGATGAGCATATAACCAAACATTTTGGTAAATATTCTATCGAAAATAAAAGAGTTTGCGTACTCAAGCTAGAGCTCATCGAAACAACTGCCTTCTTATTGAAAAAGGAATAAATGACTCTCCAAGTTAGGAGGGAGCACTGAAAAAATTATTGAAGACATTCATCTTTAAATTTGAAAAATAGTCCATCTCAAACAAATGCTTTCTTGTTTGGAAAGTGGATTGAGACTTATGACGGACAGTCACTTCCTATTGTGGTTAACATAGGAAGTAGTTTGATTGCTGATGTATCATAGACAGTGACTTCCCATTGTGGTTAACATGGGGAGTTGTCTAGGGAACTCTCTCTTCTTGAGGGTTACTCAAGAAGACTGACCCACCTCCTTGGACAATTATTTATCATTGTGGTTAACATGAGGAATGGTCCATTTTGGAGGTTGATGCAGGACAGTCTTTTCCTCTTGTGGTTAATAGAGAAAATGGTTTGGAAATTCATTCCTTAGGTATTATACATTCTCTCCAGGGTGCACTTTGATTAGTGTAGGAGGAATGGCCCAAGGTGGGGAATGGTCCAGGCTCAACAATCAGGGATAGACATTCCTTAGGGTTTTCACATTCTCTCCAGGGTGCACTTTGATTAGTGTAGGAGGAATGGCCTAGGGTGAGGAATGGTCCAAATTCAAACATTCCTTAGGGTTTATACATTCTGTCTAGGGTGCACTTTGATTAGTGTAGGAGGAATGGCCCAGGGTGAGGAATGGTCCAGGCTTAGAAATCAGAAGCAATCATTCTTCCTTGTTTGAGAAGAATTGGGCAGATAGCTCATTGCTGATGTTCTAAACTGAGGTTAGATATTCTTTCATATCTCATAGACGTGAGTGAAAGATTGTCCTATATGATTCAATTCATATCATAACATTGTTTCTATGCAGGGTTCTATTAGATGTTTGTTATGAATATCATATGACAGTAGATGAAGACTATTGTGGTGGATATGTTCCACTATTTGTGAGGTAGATATTCTTTCAGAGCTCATAGATGTGAGTGAAATATTGGCCCAGATGATTCAGTTTGTATCATAACATTGTTTATGTGCAAGATGGTATCAAATGTTTGTTATGAAGACTATATGATAGTAGATGAAGACTACTGTGGTGGATATGTTCCACTGTTTGTGACTATACATTGTTGATCAAGTACTTGTGTGTTACTTGGTGTGGTAGTGAACCACTAGATTATAGTTATGTACTACTATGGATAGACACAATTGTGTTCTATTTCTTTTCTAACTCCCTTGAAGACTATCAACAGTTTATTGAAAATAATCACCATCTAGACGAATGATGAACATAGATTTTCCAGATAGAAATTGGTTCAGAGCATTTACTCCTCTAGATTATAAGAGTGGTTCTTGTATCACTCTATGGTGTGAGTGACTTATCCAGCATCATTACTCACATGAAGCATGGTTCCAAGAGATGATGCAGCTTATGGTGATGGTGATGCTCATGATCTAGTCATGAAATAGTCTAGGCGACTATATTGATGCTACCGAGTAAATGGTATGTTTTTGTGCTCAATACCATTACCTGTAATACCTCCCTATCTAGGAGGGAGTATTAATATTATGGTAGATGCGGGAGGTATTTACCTCCATGTGTGAACCTGATGAGAATAGAAGTGATGCAGGAGCATCACCAACAACAAGTGAGCATGGGGCAAGCACCAACTCATTTTGGCACATGATGAATTGTTTGAAATGTTTTGAAGTTGGATGCGCCAAACTTAAATGTAATAGTTAAAAAGAAGCATACTTGTAGATTGTAATCAGACCTTGAGCATCCCGCTCTCGTTTGAAGGACTAAGAGGCATTTATGCTAGTAAATGTAAGTAGGTAGCTTTGAATTCTTAGATTAGACAGTTTTAGGAGCTGGAGGGAAAACGGATATAGACACCCTCACTTGTATCATTAGAAACACTAGTATTATTAGTAACATTATCAATCGAAGAGACCATAGGAGAGCATAAACAGAGAGTTGTGTAGAGTAAAACCCCATGTACAGAAGTTATGGATTAATACAAAGATCTTTAGTTCAGACTCATGGTGTCCAATTGCTTTCTGTGTTGTACATGTTGATTAATATATGTTTGTTTACTATCTATTATGCATTTTCTTTGATGCGTGAATGTTTGATTTCATATTTAATGTCTGAAATATGAAGAGAGGGAGAGTAAAGAATGAGTTTTAATTATTTCTCTGTCTAAGCAAGAGTTTTCCTACAAGGAGTGCAGTGAAATTGTCCACAAGGTGTGCGTTGACAAAGGTCAGAGTTCGTCTCTGCAAGCTCAGGAGGGATAACCTTGTTCTCATTCTTGCAGAAGTGCAAGTTAAGAACAGGAGTTGTGCAAGGAGTGCGCAGGCCGAGTGAAATATCAGAGTTACAACCTGAGAGATTTGTTGAAAGACTGTTGCTGCAGGAGAGTGCACAGAGTCTAAGAATTCAAATACTTGAAGTGTATTTGAAGAAAGTGTCGCAAGGAGTGCACGTAGGAACTTTCCCCAAAAGGACTTGAGGATTTTTCAATCAATCTCAAGAGGGATATGATCTTTGAAGCTGTCGAAGAAAAGTTTAGGAGGTTTAGTACCTTGAAGCATTCAAAGGGGAGGCGCAGCGACATTGTTGTGCTGGTAGATAAGTTCCAGCGAAGGCATACTTCTTCATTTCATAGTAGTGCTAAGGAGGAATTAAACAGTCGAAATCCTCCTTGGAGGATTCGCGAAGTCCTAGAAGTCGTCAGATTGTGCAGAGGAGCAAGAAGGTTACAGTGGGTGTTTTCCTATGGAAAAGCTCAAGAGAAATTGAGCCGTAGGATCTAAACCAACAGGGGTCATTGGATCACTCACAAAATCTCATTTCAGGGTTTTGTGAGTCGGAGAACTGAAAGCCTTGCCTCAAGATTTGCAAGGTTGTGAAAGGCGAAGATGCGAAGAGGATCAGGACCATCCATCTGAGAGTGGATAGGCGGCACACTTTCCAACATGGAGGTTAGACTTTCATTGACCAATTCAGGGTTTCGTGGGTTGAAGAGCCGAAAGCTCAGCATCCAGATTCACGAGGTCGCGAAGTCCGAAACTCCAAAAAGGCGGGAAGTTTCATCGTGGGACCCACGTTGACGACGTGTCGAAATTTTTGAATTTTGGCATATCTGAGGATAAGAGGTAGAGACTTTTGTCGCAAAAGTCCTAAAGTTGCGAACCCATGAAAGAATATGAGTTGTCCGATTGGAAGGAAACGTGTCACGAGATCTTCTCTATCAGGGATTTAGACATCGGAGGTTAGAGAGGGAAGTCCTTCAAATTCATGAGTGGAGAAGTCGCGAGAGAATCGCAGCCATCCATCGGAGGACGAAAAGTGGCAGAGATCTAGGGATCTCATGAACTTGGAGGTTCGGAGGGTGAGAGCTGAAGATTTGGGTCCTCTAAGTCGCGAAGTCACAAAATCGCTAGGAGTGAGGATAGCCATCAGATCCAGGTCACGAGAGGACCGTTGGATCAGGAACCCCATCGCATTTCATGCATTCAGGGGTTTGGCGGTTGAAAGGAGTCGCTTTCGACATCAAAAGTCGCAAAGTGCCGAGAGCTGAGGCACGAGTGTGGACGCGTGGCAGAACCTCAAGGTGGGCCTAAGAAAATAGACCGGCGGACACACGTCACATATTGGGAGGAGTCAACACCCCGTTGACCTCTTGCGTCTTGGGGATTCGTGGAGCAAGAGCCGGAGGACTCAACCCTTCAACATGCGAAGTGCCGAGTAGGGAGAGGAGCTTGCATGAAGCTTAGTCGATGGTCACACACACAAAGGGTGCTGGCAGAGAAGGAGCCATAACCATTTCGTGATCTCGGGTATCGCGATATTGGAGAGGAAGAGTCAGGAGTCATGACTCGTGAACTTGTGAGATTGTGAGCTACAAAAAGGACCTGTGGATGGATAAATTGCAGATTCCACGAGGAATCAAAAGGATCCACTTCGGCTCAAGGGGATAGAGAACGATCATGTGAATGGATCTCGGTCCGAGGACCGATAGGTCTGCGTCAAGAAGACTCCAGAAAGCAAGAGAAAACCCTAATGAGTTGGCTAATAACCCTAGAAGTCTTATTGGCTCGAGAAGATAATTTATATTAGGTTATTAGCCTCCAAGAGAAGAAGTCGGCCATAAATAATAATAATATACTGAAAAGACACATATCTAGAAGGAGAAGTCGACCCCAACAAATCTGACAGAACCAATATAAATACAGGGTGCCATTTCTCATATGACAGCATCTCAGAATTGCAGACAACAGGTGGTGTGCACTGCAGTTCCCAATTTGGTGCACACATGTGGAGGAGAGCTGCAGGTGCACCTGCTGCAACTAGCAGTTTCAGTGTTGGCTTAAACTATCTCTTGGCTAGGGTTTGGACTATCTGATCAGCTATTGTTGCTTGGACTACACCTTGCTTGGCTATCTAGCCTAGGGTTTGCTTCTAAAGTAATTCTCAGTCAAGGTTAAGGTGCTCAGAGGGTGGCTTCGGCCTATGATTGGGTGACGAGGGTATCGTCAATTGTAAAACAAGCACACAATCTTCTATATTCTAACACTACTGTGCCAGGGGCATTCCTCCTTCTCCTACGAAAACCCCTCCAAGTAATGAGGCCATCCTTTTTTATTGGGGTGTGCTAACTAGACCTCTTCTTCCCTCTCACATTCCTTTCAAGATTCCAGTATGGGTTTGTGGTCAGGACATTTCTCACGCGCTGATAGATGAAGGTTCGTTTGTTAGTATTTTGTCCTCTATTGCTTGGCAAGCTTTGGGTTATCCTCAGCTTGTGTCAGTTACCCAGACTCTGTTTGATTTTCACAGAAGAAATAGTCACCTTTTATGATTCCTTCCTCAGTTTCCTATAACTTTGGGAAGGAAAAGTTTCTTTATTTATGTTATGGTAGTCCAGGACCCCTTGGATTTCGATTTACTCCTTGGGCGACATTATGTCTATGCTATGAAAGATATTGTGTCCGCTATTTTTCATCTAATATATTTCTCGCACAATGGAAGAATGGTGACTATTGATCAAATTTCATTTGTTGGCCCTGACTTGACCATCAACCCAATGACCTCCCTAACAAGGTCTTATATGCAGTCGGTACCACCCATGCCACAGGTCAATTATGTGGCATTGTCTCCCATGAATTTAACTTTCGATGACTTAGATATGGTAGTTGACATGGTGATCTCTTCGATAGGGCTATTGGAGCATGTTCTCCTTACCCCTGACAAGACCCTCGACATGTGTGCTTTCCAAAGAATTCTTCTTCCATCCAATGAAGATCTATTGGAATCCATGACCGAGTTTTTTCCCATGAGATGGTGTCTTTCTAGAGTGTTATCCTCTTGGAGGCCATGATCAAGAAGAGTCCACGAGCATACTTTCTCTTCTCTGTGGAAAGCTCGTTAAAAATGAAACAAAAGTCTTGAGAATATTTTTCCTTTCTGTAGAAAGCTCGTTAAAAAATGAAACAAAAATATGGGGATTGAACCTGAAGCTTTGAGCATAGTTCTTTTCCTCTATCAAGCTCGTTAAAAAATGAAATAGTTGCCTCTCCTATCAGGTCGAGTCTTTCGTCAGATCTCATAGATGTCGAGTTGAGTCTTTCGTTAGGTCTCATATTTGAACCTTCATTTCATCCTCCCTTATCCTTTTTCTTCATCTAGTACAGAAATTGGTGGCAACCTCAAATTCGGTGAATGAATTGAATCTTTCGGGGGCATGTCTCGATCCTTTGATCATCATTCTGGAGTTATGCCACTAGATTTTAAATCTAGGGGCAGAGTATCGAGCTTAGTATTTGTTCTTTCTCGCACTCATAAATACATGATAATGTAACCAAGTATACTTTTATCACTTTTTTGGACTCATAAAGGTTACGTGAAAAAGGAACCCCTTGGAGTCTCCTTTAAGCTCTTTTCAAACTCTCTAAACATGAAAAGATTTCCAAGTGATCTTGCGTCCTTTCCCACTCACTAAAAGGTTTGAAAGGGTGTCTTTCGAGTGATAATTTATCTCTTTTTTAGCCTCATGAGACTAATATTATGAAAAAGGACCACATTGGAGTCATCTTTAAGTCATTTTCAGACTCTCTAAATATGAAAAACAACCGAGTTTACCTTGTTTGGACTCGTTAAACAATCATACATTGAAGGGCCCATATGGGACCGAACCCTTACTTCTTCCAGTTCATTAAACAAAGGAAGAGGAGCTTACCGAAGGTGAGTTATTTTGAGCATGTATTACCCTCCTCGAGATCATTAAACCAAAAAGAGGTAATTGTTTATCTGGATGGGGGAAAAATTGAAAGCAACAAGACAAACAATTTTTGAGAACTTTACTAGTAACCTTACAGTCGCCCTTGAACATGGAATTTTATCTTTTCATGCATTTCAATCTTCTAAACCTCTTCACTGAACCAATCCTTTGAGTTAATTCACTCCTTTGGGTCACCCAATGAAAGTCACTGTATCCACTGCATTATCAAGTTTTGGTCCATGTCAAGTTTCCATTGTTATGCCTCAGTGTTCAAGGGAAGTATCTTCCTCAAGAGTCAACCATCACAAATTCCCGTTTCAATACCTATGTCATTCCATGTTCATTTGATCCACCAATTACATCTCTGTGTTAGTTTCATGTCATTGATGGGGGATACACTGAGGCCCTCCTTCGACGAGTCTATTCTTGTCGACTTCAACACATTATCCAAGAGCTAGAATTAGGAACCAGTTAGTACCTTGGGACCTGCATGCCTCAATGGTAGTCCTCCTCTCTTTCGATAATGGGTTTACGTCATTGACCCCTGATCAGGTGATTACATGGATGTTCAACTTCATCTCATCCATTCACATTCGTTGGGATGTACTATAGTACCTTGGGAATCATTGACATCAATGGTGATTTCCCTCACGCTTGTTAACGGTTTACCTCATTGACCGGTAATCAAGTGGTTTCTTCCATGTTCAACATCATGACATCTATTCACATGGTTAGATTCTTACTACATTGGGATCAGTAAGAAGACCCTGGGTTGAGTCATCAATATTATATGAAGTTTGCCCAGGTTGCGACGAAGTTTATTTGATCATTGACACATATACTGTAACATAGATCCACTTTGTATTGGTCATGGCTATGTCTTGTTGTCTCGTAGATTCACTGTTTATTTTTCATGGCTATGATTAGTTCAGTTCATACTTTTTTTTCAATATAATTATGGATCCGCAGTGTATTATATGGCGGCCATACCTTAAAAAGTTTTTATCACTCAAGAATAGATATGCCTACGTTGGGTTTGAAACATGTCATAATATTTGTTTGATGGTTGTGTGCAGATTTTTCTATCCTCTCTAATTCCATACCCTTGCTCGAAAAAGTCTACAAAGTACTTTAGTCATCATCATCTTCTGACTTCGTACTTTGGGGGGAAATCTGTTACACATCAAAATCACTCATTGCAATGATGGCTAGTGTCATCATTACAAATGTCACAAGTGTCGCAAACATCATATTATTTTATTTCCTATGTCGTCTCTCTAATGACATCATAAGGACACTTAAGACACCTCAAAGACTAGTTTTGAAGAGGAGAAATCAATTGACAAGGAGTACAAGTCTTTTTCCATGGAGCAAGCCACTTAAAGTTATTTTTGGAAGGCAACTCTTCCCTATACACTGTCAAGGAGCACCAGTGCTCCCTAACCTCCTTGGGGGGTTCGTTGCAATGCTCTGTGCCCCATTTTTCAGGATCTCTACCCTTCTTGAGAGAATTTTGGTTTGTTGAGATAAATTAGGGAAGAATCCCCTCAATCTCTGAAGGTGGTTGGATTCGAATCAGAGGTCAAGGCATGATCTTATGTAAGACACACAACTGAAGGAGAAGAATCCTCAACTTATCCCAAGGATATCTCAAGTGGTTTGGCCTCTCCAAGCTTATATAAGGAGGCCTTCTCATGGTGAAAGGTACATGATATGATAGAGATGGGAGATACCAAACTTATTATCTCATGAGTAGTATTGATGGGATATTGGAGAAGATAGAAAGCATCAAACTTATTATCCCATAAGTGAGATACCATTGAAGCATAATCAATGTAGATTACTTGAAAAAAACAGTTGGACAAAGAGAGTTGGAAGAAGTTGCTACACCTTCATCAAAGGTCTGTAAGTACTCTTCATTTATTCTCATTAATATACGTATATGCTTGGCCTGTTTATTTCAAGTTTGTTTTTGTTCCACATGAACTTGTATCTAGTAGATAGATTTTTTTTTGAGCTAATCTCAGTAGAATAGGAAGCTCGTTGTATCTTTTTTTGTTCTACAGGAACTATCGAGGAGATTAGGATTGAAGATCAACTTGGACTGTGAAAGGACAAACGCCATTAAAAAGGTACACTTTTATTCTTCCTCTTCATACATTATCTTAATTAGATCTAAAAGGATGTCAGTGACTAATGATAGCACCCTTTCTATATTGGTCTTAGGCGTCTAGAGACCAAGAGGGAATCCTCTTCTCCACAGGAGGATTCACCTATAACAAGGACCGCCTTGGGAAATTATCTCCCAAGCAACTCGGTTCCCCACAATTCTTGACAACCCTTGATCTCTCTCTCCAAGGGGATTCGACGATCGTGACCTTTAACCTTGCTTATTTTTCATCAGATGACCCCTCTTTAGCTGTCCTTTGATCCAATGATCCTGAATCTCCGTGATCCTATGGTGGCGATCTCTCCTAAATTAAAAAGGAAGGGTCATGATCCTTTGAACCCTCACAAAGGTTCTATGATGTTCTGTCTCTTGCATAGCTTTTGGAATGCCATTCCTCCTAATATTTTCAACTTCCCGATCAATGTTCGATCTCGACCACGAGATTCTGAGCAATGGACCCAACCCATACTAGCTCAGTGTTTCAGCCAGAGGCTCTGATACCAAAATGTAACATACCCATCCACCCACATGCCAGGTACACTACCTGTAGGCCCACCCTCAGACTTCTTTCTCTTACTGATACCTTATTTAGTCATTAAGAATGAATAAGATAACATATTTAACAATATGCGCAACAATATCCAACAATCATGCATAATCTAAAGATTACGTTAAACGATAATTAAATATACATAGGGAAAATACATTCATAGACATGTAGTTCATAATTAAATTACACAATGAAAATACATTCATACACAGGTAGGAATATCACAATAGAGAGCACTTATCTTTATGAAATATGACACCAACTGATTGCAGACCAAGAAAGTTCCACCCAACCATAGAAACCGCTGCTCCAAATCTCAATAGCATTGTCACCACCGATCAATGGCTATGAATCCACAAGGATGATTATGGAGTGTAATTGGGTTCCCAAACCCATCAGCTCTCAATCTCTCACAGGTTTCCCGACACCCACAACAATCCGAGTACCCGACTCTCTTCTACCCAACTTGTGCCACCCAAGAGAATGGACCTCCACCCTTCTCTTCCATGAAGTCCCTTAGGTAGTCCTTCTCTTTCCTACCAGGGATTCCAGCATAGATGGTCCATAATATCAATGATAGAACCCTCAGGACTTGCAGTTGTGAGAAAAACAGGGCACATGCCAATGCATTTCAGACATGCAGGCCCCAGGTCATGGCTGGATCACACCAACGACCATTACAATAAACTATCCCATGGATAATTATTTAATAGCTTCGTTTCTTTTTTCTTTTCCAACCAAGACATAGGTGAGGATGGGTTGATGAATGGGTCAGGGAGTGCATGGGAGTGTGTGCATGGGAGTGTGTGAGGGAATAATAAGTGAGTGAACGGGAAATCAATGAATCAATTCATCAGTCCAACACCCCCATCAGACTAGAGGCAGGTTTAAGTAACCTCATGGGGAAAATAGGAACCTTCTAGCCTTCCCCAAGAGGATCACGTAACCAATCCCCTCACTTAGACAAAAAGGGTAATAAGAAAATAGAAATAACACTTAGTCCCTCAAGGTCCCTCTCTTGTGGAATCATAGCCCCCTATAACTCTAGTCCTTGTCTGTCTAGCAGCCAGTGATGTGTTTGTTATTATTAATTATCAAGAAATTACATTTCTTGGGCATACTGGCCCTTCAATAATTGTCTGGGCACTCTGGCCTCTCAGCATTGTAACAATACATTATTTAAAATGGGGGTTCAAAACCTGGGGTGTTACAATATCCTCATGTGGCAAATTTTCTTCTTGTGGATCTAATGATATTTCTTTAACCCAAAAAGGATTAACTCAATCCAACGACTATCGGGAATTCAGGTATTTGGGATCTCATGTCATTTTCCTTGCTTATCCTATCCTTCTAATTTCCTTGATCCAATGATCGAGATATTTCCCAAAGTGTTCTTTCGATCAGACGACTTGCGTCTACTTCAATACACTTTGTCTCTTACTCTATCCTTCCAGTAAAATTTATCCAATGGTCTAAATACTTCTCAAAGTGTTCCTCAGATCAGACGACTCATGTCCACTTCGGTACTTCGGCCTTCGCATAATCTTATTTTTTCTCAACCCTTTTCTGTCGAAGTGGTTAGCATCGAAGTTTTACCACTATTTTGATCCAATGATCATCATGTATTGTCCATATCCGATGGTCCTCATTTACTTCGGGACTTTGAGGATCTGGCCATGATCTTTGTTTATCCTATCCTTCCACTTTATATAGATTGGATGGTCAATATGATTCCCGAAATATTTATTAGATCGGGTAACTCATGTCCTCTTAGAAACATTTGTGGCTTACACTGTCCTTCCAATTTACTTTATCCAATGGTCGGTATATTATCTGAAATGTTCCTTAGATTGGATGAATCATGTCCACTTCGGGACTTCAGCCTTCGGGTAATCGTAATCATTCTGGGCTTCTTTTCTCTGGAGTAGTCATCATTGGGGTAGAACATTGTTATAATCAGCTTTAATCCAATGACTAAGATATCTTCCAAATCTCATGCTTCAAATATGTCAGTTGAGATCTAATTCTTTTGACTTCTCCTCGATATGATGGTCCTGATTTTTCTCGAAATCTATATCAACAAACATGATTATTTTCCTTATTTATGCATCTTTCCTCCATGATCAAATAGTTGAGAATGATCCTTGAGTATATCAATGATCATGGATGATTGCAGGGCCCTGAACTAGAACGACATTTAAAACTATCGTCGATTTCTGCAATGGAAACTGTTTGTTTGGTAGTGGAACTGATGCCAATCGTACATCTATTATCGGGTGATGATCAACGGTCTAGACTAATTGTTGGATTGGAATTAACTCATTGTTTAATTATCCCTTCATGCTCTACAATCAATCCCTGCCCTTGTTCTAGTGCTTGTGTATCCAATGGTCATGACTTGATCTGATCGTATTTCTGGAATGCATGGTTCATTTTTATTGGTACATGTTTACAACAGTATATATTGCAGTGATAGTGTGACAATGGTTCCATCATTCTACTTCTACTTCAGGGTGGTTGGACGGGGAAAAGACAGGTGGTTGTAGCCACCTTCCAGTTGTAGCCAGAGAACATAGGGTGTTGTAGCCTCCTTTTGGTTGTAGCTAGAGAATTGGGGAATTAGATCTTCCCTCAGGTTGTAGCCCGAGAAACTAGGGGGTTGGAGCCTCCTTCTAGTTGTAGTTGGAAAACAAAGGAAGTTGGTGCTTCCAATGAATGTAATTCTTCAAGACATATAAAATAAATCATTCTGTGGTTTTCTCTCGATTTGGGTTTCCATGTCAAACACTGGTGTACTGTGTATGTGTGCGATTTTTCATTTCTTATTACTCATTATTGGATAATAATTCTACATTGATACAAAACTTGGATTATTTGGATAAAAAGGATTATAATTACGCTATTACTGATTCAACCCCCCCTCTCAGTAATCCAAAATTTGGAATCAAAGTAGGTTCCTTCATAAATCAGTTTAACCACTAAAAGGTAGATCATGGAGAGTACCAACTCATATAAAAATGGAATACCACACTTTGATGGACAAAAGTATGATTTTTGGAGCATAAGTATGAAGACATATATACAAGCATAGGGGTTTGAAATTTGGCAATCAATTGTAGATGGATACACAGTACCAACAGTTCCACCAACAAATGACAAAGCAATGAAACTTGGTCAGAATAATTCCAAATCTACAAATGCACTTTTGAATGGTCTCAGTGAAACAATATTCACCAACATTTCACATTGTAAATCTGCCAAAGATATTTGGGACAAGCTTCGAAATATTTATGAAGGAGATACAACAGTCAAATAAAAAAAAATTCAAACTTACAAAGGTCAGTTCAAACAACTAAAAATGAAGGAAGATGATAATATTGCAGCCTACTTCTTAAGAGTTGATGAAACAATAAATGCAATCATAGGATTGGGAGAAGAAATTGAAGAATCTGTAATTGTTCAAAAGGTACTAATATCTCTTCCTATGGGATTCAACCCTAAGATATCATCACTAGAATAAATATCGGATTTGAACTCAATAACCATGGATGAACTTCATGGAATATTCACAGCATATGAATTGATAACTAAACAGGAAAATCCAGATGTAAAATAAGTAACCTTCAAAGCATCCAAAAGATCAAATAAAAAGAAAAAGGAACAAGAAGAATATAGCAACAACAACGACGTCTCATAATATGATGAAGAAGTGGCCAACTTCGCAAAAGACTAAACAAGGGAGCCAATGGCAGTTATAGAGGTAAGCTTCCTTTAATTTTTTTAATTTTGATGGTATTGGTCATTTTGCTAACAAATGTCCTCATAAGAAAAAGAGAAATGATGAAGGTTACTCAAAATGAAAACACACATATAAAGGCAAAATAACTACAAAGAAAGATTTCAAGAAAAGATTATGCATCAAAGAATACATCTCATCATCAGATGAAGATGAAATCAGTGACAGTGAGAAATGAAGAGTTCTATTCATGGTAGTAAAATATTCTAACAAAGAAGACTACGAAGAAGAATATGAAGAAGTAGAAGAAGGATATGAATAAGTCGAAGATGAAATTGAAGAGGCAGAAGTTGACTATCAAGAAGAATTAATGTGTGCCATAGAAGTTATCAGAAGAGAAAAGAAGAAAAACAAGAAACTACAAGCAGAAGTAGACAAGAAAAAAGACACTCGAGAACTAGAACAAATGATCGCAAGATTGAAGCTTCAAATAGAAGAATATAAAAGAGTTGAAGAAGCACTCAAAGAACAAATAGAAGAAAAGGACAATATCATTGGAAACTTGGAAGCAAATATTGTCACACTAAGAAAGGATATTCAAAAGAAAAATATGTAGAATAGATAAAAAGTTCTGGATGACATTATCAGCAGTAAAAAATCTCATCTTGACAAGTCTGGACTTGGATACAATCATACAGAAAAGGTATCAAGCTCCAAAACAACAGAGCAAGAAATAAATCCAAAAATCTATGTAGAAATAATCAAAGGGGATAGGAAGATGTACAAGGAAGATTACATGGACACTCCTCCACCGATAAGATTCAAATTTCAGAATCAACAACATACAGATAGGCCTCAAGAAGAATAAGGATTCATAAGAGCACCTTCTTTTAGAAGATCTTCAACTCCTAGGTATCAAACTAAATTTTTTGGTTTATGTTATGCATGTAATAATTTTGTACATAAATCTTGAATTGCAGAGCTAACAACAAGAATAATAACAAATTTGAGTCATACACAAAGGGGTTACTCAAGAATACCTATTGAAACACAAAGAAGAAGTTACAACAATTTTGAATCTTTGAGCACTGAAGTGGAATGTTACAAATGTAACAATTTTGGACACGTGGCCAACAATTACAGAATGACAGTCTATCCTAAAGAACCTCAACAAAATAACAACATTCATGGATAAGAACCTCAGAAAATGACATGGATAAGAAAGAAAGATCAGTATAGCAATGAAGAATGGACAGTTGCTCTACAAGCTAAGCAGAAGAAACACGGTTGGTATGTTGACACTAGGTGTTCAAAACACATGACAAGTGATAGAGATAAATTTCTTACATTATGAAAGAAAAGAAATGGATCAGTCTCCTTCATAAATGATAATTCACCCAAAATCATTGGAGAAGGCACAGTCTGAATTGGGAACAAGAATAAAAAGGCACAAAACGTTCTACTGGTAGAATATATGAAACACAATCTTCTAAGTGTGAGTCAAATGTGTGACCAAGGTCATAAATTTACTTTTGATTCACAAAAGTGTGAGATAAGAAGAGAAGGCTCAGAGAAATTGATCGATACATCCGCAAGAACTTCAAACAACATATATGTGTTAAGTGAAATTGGAAATGAAAAGTGTTGTCTAGGAAAGGAAGATGAAAGTTGGCTATGGCACAAAAGAATGGGTCACATGCATTTTTATAACTTTTTCAAAGTTAGGAAAAGAGAAGCAGTCAAAGAAATGCCCCAGATCACGAAACCAACCAACACTTTATGCAAGCATTGTCAAAAAGGAAAGAAAACAAAGACTGGGTTCAAATCAAAGGAATATTCAACAACAAGACCACTTGAAATTGTGCATACTGATCTAGTTGGACCAACTATAACAAAGGGCTTAAAAGGTGTGAGACACTTTATGTTATTAGTTGATTATTATACAAGAATGACTGTAGTTTTCTTTCTCAAGAACAAGTCATAATCTTTTGAAAACTTCAAGATCTACAAGGAAATGGTTGAAAATTATATGGATTCAAGAATCAAATGATTGAGATATGATAATGGAGGAGAGTTCAGTTCAAAGGAATTTATGGACTACTGCAACAATCATGGAATAAAAAGGCAATTGTTCATTGCTAGGATACCTCAACAGAATGGAGTTATTGAAAGAAAGAATAGGACAATACATGAAATGGATCAAACATTGCTAATGGATTCCAAATTGACAGATATATTTTGGACATAGGTAGTGCATACAAAAGTTGACATTCAAAATAGATTAATGCTTAGAAACAACACTGATAAAACTCCCTACGATCTATGGAAATGAAGACCAACAAATGTGAAGCACTTCTGAGTTTTTGGAATCAAATGCTACTTCAAAAGAGAATATGGCAGAATGGCAAAGTTTGACTCTCGTGTGGACAAAGGAGTACTTGTTGGTTACTCAACCATAAGGAAAGAATACAAGTGTTACAACATAATATTCAACAAAGTTGTCGAAATCATCAACGTAACGATTGATGAAACAGGTAGACCAGAATCAAATGAAGAAGAAAACAAATCAATGGAAAAACTTTTCGAAGAAGAAGAAGCAGAAGATGAAGTAGAAGAGGAAGATGAAGAGAATCCGACATAAACATAAGAGAAAGTTCAACAAACATCTCCAAATACACCTAGAAAATGAGTACAGAACAATCATCCTTCAAATCAAATTATTAGAAACAAAGATGCAAGAGTTGAGACTAGAAGAAAAATCCATTCACCAGAAAAAACACACCTAACACTCTTATCTACAATTGAACCAAAATTGTTTTGAAGAAGCCAACAAGGATGAATTTTGGAATAAGGCCATGAATGAAGAATTGTATCAAATAGAGAAAAATGACACCTAGGAACTGGTTCCTAGAACAAAGAATAAGAATGTGATCGACACAAAATGGGTTTTCAGGAATTAATTAAATGAATATGGAAAAGTTACAAGGAAAAAAACTAGATTGGTTTGTAAAGGATATGCACAGATTGAAGGAATAGACTTTGAAGAGGCATTTTCTCCAGTTTCCAGAATGGAAACAATCCAGTTTCTTTTAACGTATGTATTCTCCAAAAATGTTAAAGTATATTAGATGGACGTAAAATCATATTTTCTAAATGGGGAACTTGAAGAAGAAGTCTACATTGAACAACCAGAAGGATTTCAGTTGTCAAATAACGCAGATTATGTGTGTAAATTAAAGAAGGCCTTGTATGGTCTAAAACAGGCTCCTAGAGCATGGTACTCTAGACTGGATAAGTATCAGCAGCAGGAAGGGTTCAGAAAAGGAAGTGCAGACAACAACCTCTACACCAAGGCAAGTGAAGGTAATATTTTATTAATTGAAGTTTATGTTGATGATATTATTTTTGGTAGTGATGATGACAGGTTAAGCCAAAAATTTGCAAAAGATATGCAGAATGAATTTGAAATGTCGTTACTTGGAGAACTATCCTTCTTTTTTGGACTTCAGATACATCAAAGAAACCAAGGAATATTTATTTCTCAAACCAAGTATATCATAAAAATGCTAAAGAGGTTCGGAATGGATGATTGAAAGCCAGTTATCACTCCCATACAAACCAATTTCATGTTGAGCAAAGATGATGATTCAAAGTCTACAGATCAGAGGACATACAGGTTAATGATTGGTAGCCTACTATATTTGACAACATCTAGACCAGATGTAATGTAGGCAGTTGGATAGGTGGCATGATTTCAAGCAGCACCAAAGGAGTCACATGTGTTAGCAGTGAAGAGGATTTTCAGATATCTCAAAGGAACATAAGATTTAGGATTATGGTATCCAAAAGGAAAGGAACTATCACTTATTGCCTACACAGATGCAGTGTGGGCAGGTTGTATTGATGACCAATGAAGCACTAGTGGAGCAACGTTCTACTTGGGTGAGTGTTTAGTATCATGGATAAACAAGAAACAATCATCAATATCTTTATCTATAGGTGAGGCAGAGTATATTGGAGCAACATCATGTTGTACATAGGTTATTTGGATGAAACAAACTATGACAGATATACAGGTTGGGTATGAGAGCCCATTTCAAGCTATTGTGATAATACAAGCACCATCAGTATCTCGAAAAACCCAGTGATGCATTGAAAGACGAAGCACATTCTAATAAAGTATCACTTTCTACGGGAGTAGGTTGCAGAAAAGAACATCATAGTTGAGTATGTGGGCACAAAAGAACAAGTGGTGTACATCCTCACAAAACCACTTCCACGAGAATCCTTTGAATATCTTCGCCAGAGACTTGGAGTTATTTCTACTCCAAAATGAATTCTTTTTGAATGCTTATCTTATATGTCTTAGATTTACATGAGGAATGACCATCAAAGGACAGTTCAGTCAGGGGGAGAATCCCCAGATGGAAATATACCTTTTCCATTGATGACAAAGGGGGAGAGATTTATCAGAAGCAGATGATAGAGGTAGAGGACATAGACATGGTTATAGCAGGAGCATGAGTGATATGATTTCAGTATTGCATCAAAGTGTTGCCATCAATTCCAAAGGGGGAGATTATTGATTAAGGTTGGTTGTCGTTGATGTCAACCCTTGAAGAAATCCCTGTAGCACAAAGGTTGAGTAATGGACCCAAAATTGTTTGATGTAAATATGAATCATTATTATCTTGTCATGGTTGATAATAAGTAGAAATGGATGAACTCCAAAGTGGTCCCCTTATGGTGAAATCCCTCATGGGAAGACGCTTTGTAGATTGAGTTATCCTAGAAGTATGGTTAGAAAAACCATGCTTATTTGTGGAATAATTAGATATACGCCAGTGAATTTGTCAGTGAAACTATCATATATGGATAATTATTTTCATTCCATTTCCGATGGTATGTGGAACGTCACATAACTCCTCACGGTTTGAGAGTTATGGCCTTACGAATTTGGAGGACCTTCATATGTCATCTAGAAGCCCCAAAAGGTCAAAGTAGTCAAAGTGGTTTAAGATATTTTAAAAGGTAAATAATAAAGCGAAGTTATGAGTGTGCTATAATTCAAAGTGAATACAAAATAAATTAATTCAATAATAAATTTAATGGAGAAATTAAAAGTGGGTTAACCCTAAAATAAAGAAAGTGGGCAAAGTGACCTAGAAGATGTTTTTAAGGAAGCTACTTGGAGGGTATAAATAAGAGGTAGGGCTCTCTCATTTAAGACAGACTTGAGTATATTGAATACCTATAGGTGTCTGAGGTAACCAAAGGATATCTAAGCCGAATTTATGAGGAAAGTGAAGAAAAGAAGGTCATAATTCAAGGAAGGATAAATTCTTTTGATGATGCTTTCTAAGGTTGATTACAGGTTGAGGTACAGGTTGAATCATGGTTGATGCATGGTTCATGTTTATTGGTACATGTTTACAAAGATATATCTCACAGTGATAGTGGGACATTGGTTCCATCATTATACTTCTACTTCAAGGCGGTTGGACGGGGCAAGGATAGGTGGTTGTAGCCACCTTCGAGTTGTAGCCAGAGAACATAGGGGGTTGTAGCCTCCTTCTGGTTGTATCCAGATAATTGGGGAGTTGGAGCTTCCCTCGGGTTGTAGGCTAAGAAACTAGGGGGTTGGAGCCTCCTTCCAATTGCAGCTGGAAAACAAAGGAAGTTGGTGCTTCTAATGCATGTAATTCTTCAAGACATATAAGATAAAGCATTCTATGGTTTTCTCCTAATTTGGGTTTCCACATAAAACACTAGTGTACTGTGTATGTGTGTGTTTGTTCATTTCTTATTTCTCATTATTGGATAATAATTCTACATTGATATAACACGGATTATTTGGAGAAAAAGGATTATAATTATGGCATTACTGATTCGCCCCCCCTCTCAACAATCTAACATGTCCTACATATGGAAATTATGACATCAGTTTGGTACTCTTTCTAATGTTAGTACTATTGTATATAACCATCATACAAATATGAGAAAAGTCTTGCCATTTTTTTCCCTACATTGGAAATGATGGCCACCTAAATAGCCTACCTCCAAGTTGGACTCATATCATTATAACTTTATTCTCGCAATGAACCTTGAAGGTTCGACATTCTTAAACAAATATATATATATATATATATATATATATATATATATATATATATATATATATATAATGAACATATGCAAAGATTTATCTCAAATATTTTTTTAATTAACGTAATACATTTCATATCACATCATCAAGACAGTCACTCCACTCCATGTTGTAGGTAGGTTCCATAAATGAAAAGTAGGTAGGGGAGGAAAAGTGTTTTGTCTTATTAAACTTTCATTCACAGTATATATAGAGTATAGAGTACTTGTTTTTTTCCTTTTGATTTTCGTATCAATTTTGTTTTCATTTAAAAAAGTTTTAATAAATTTAATGTTTAACATAGTAAATAGATTGTTTTTAATATAATAAAAAAATTAGTAGTTTAGGTCTTATTTCATTTTTCATTTGGTTCAAGGTTTAACATTAACAATTTGTCGTATTATTTCTTATGGAAAGAATCTAGCAGTCTTGTTGCATTTTCCATGTGGTTTGAGGTTTAACATTAATAGTTTGTCCTACTAGTTCTTATGGAAAGGATTATTATGCCCAATCTGTCTTTTAGAGTGACAAAAATTTCTTTATTTGGTGTTGATCCACATTATATTGAGAAAAAAATGAGATACAAACAAAAATCTAGTAGAGAACACAAAAATACAGTGAAAGCCAACTTCCATTAATGAATAACATATCATTGAATAATACAACACTGTAAAACACAACTAACATGTCACTCATTAACAATAAGCATTACATCACACTCCATTGCATGCTCACCTCAATTATATATGACAGAGTGAGAGTAGAATAATTCCCATGATGCATGTGAGATAAATTGGTATAATTTTATAAAATTTCATAAGCATGTAAAACTCTAGGACTTCCTGATAGATCACCCATCTCTTTACTACTCTAGATCAAGCACACTTAACTATAGATTTCTAATGGGATCCATTGAATTAACATTGTAGGCATGTACATAAGACCACTAGGAAATCCTTACATGATGATTGTAATTAACAAATGGAGATGGAATTGTAGTACATTCCCTATCAAAAGGGTGAATATCATGGTTTATCAAAACCACATGCTTGAAAACGTTGATTCAGTGCAAAAAGTGGATGGCCACCAAGATCCACCTGGATCAGGCTTTGGTTTTCTAGTTCACAGTCGATATTGAACCAATTGAACAAGTTTATATACAATTTGTTTGTTAACGAGAGATATGGAGACCAAAGGATACCTTGTTGTTCTTGAGTATTGAATGTCCACTCCAATTATTAACTAGAGCATTAGTGAATTGTAGGACAAATATATCGTGTCTTCATTCAAATGACGGGGTGATAATTGTAAGGCTAGTGGATTCTCCCATGTAGATTAGCATCAGTACAATCACTTATTTATGTTTTAATTTCAATTAATATTAAGCTCAATCAAGATAAAATATAATGTACATGGATGTTGTGTATAGGTGGATGAATAATTTTCGGTAGGCCCAATTTCTAATACTCTCCTCATGGATTACAATTATATCTCCATTTGTATGCACATCATCAAGTCTTCGAGATGTATATCAATTATAGTGAGCTTCATAGTGAGATTCACATCAATTTATCAGTTAAATTATATTAAATATTTGTATGTCTAATGTTTTTATGTTTTATCTTATAGAATGACAAATTCTAGTTAATAATAGTGCGACTCCTCAAAATTTGACCTTCCAATGCTTAATATATGTGAGCATTGCTCCCAATCCAATCGATTGGACTCATTATGAAAAAGGTGTGTTTTTAGGGTGAGTCACATCCAATTCAACCCAACCCCGAGCTTTTTTCATGTATTTGAAACAAATAGAGTGTCTTGTCGGCCATACTAGACTTGGTCGGTAAGAGCCTCCTTTTTGTCAATTACTGATCTAGATTATTTTTTAGAACAAAATTAAAGAAGAGATATAACAATGAAATACAAAAAAATATTTCGAGAAGCAACGAAATGAAATAATAAATTATTTCTATTAATGAAATAAATGTATGTAGAGACTGTAAAAATATAGAGTGAATGAACTTGCTAGAATGGTGGCATATTATCTCTGAGAAGAGATGTGACGGCTACGCTCATTGGAAATAAGATGATTGTTACAATGAGGCTCCAAAGGTATTTTTAAAATTAGGAAAATCCAAAACCCTAACCCTAGAAGATGAAAATCCAAAAGGTTTGTAGGCCCCGATGGGGGTATTTGATACGTCAACTTCCTAGGGCCGTAACTTTTTTATAAGGTCTCTGTTTGGGGCACTCAATACACCGTTGGAAAGGTATATAAGAGAAGAAGACACTATGACTAGACTATTTTAGTGTTTTTAGAAATCTCCTGGACTAAAATCCCTAAAAACGTCATTTAGGGCCTCAAACAACCCTAGAAGTTTGGGACCCAAAAAACTATCGAAAAAATATCGAGGTAGAAAACTCTATTTTGAGCAATTGGAATAGGTGGGTGTCCAATAATATCAATATGGATAAATTCTCCACCCTTAGGAAGAAATGTTCCTCATTGCATCAAGTTCCCAAGGAAGCTTTTGTTGAACATTGGTGAGTTGCTTTCGTTGCTGGAGAAGTTGCATTCCTTAGTTTGTTGAAGTTTGTCACAAACCTGTTGTTGGCAGTATTGAATATGTTAAATAAACTTGTTGTATATTGTATTGACTCAACATTGTGTAGTCACCCTTAGTGGTCTTGGGCCAAGGCTACAGTGGTTTCAGTGTCCTTTTGTTCACCTTTTCAACAGATTGTGAAGAGGCCAAATTTTGCCGTATGAGAGATTACCTTGCGACACTTTTTGGGGGGAAAATAGTCAAAACTACCTCTGGTATCCTATAGAGTTTACCCCTAGAGTAATAATGACACTATGAGGTCGAGACTCATAAAAAACATGACATTTCCACATATATGGTTTTCCCAAAATAACATCACATACATCGAGAGGGGAAACATCACATAATACCTCATCCTTGAAGGGCTTGATGTCGTAGGACATAAGACATTGTTGGATGACACAAAGATCTTGTCCCTGGCAAAGCCACCCAATGTTGTATGGTTTCATATGTATTATTGTCGACAATCCCAACTATTTGACGACCTTTGCCGATATGAGGTTATTATGGCTTCTCTTATCAACAATGAAATGCAATGTGGTGCAACACCCCTACCTCAACAGGATCTGCGCGACCTCCCAATCTTAGGATCGTTCTAAATTTCTACCTGAGTCAGATTGAATCTTCAATTTCCCATAGGAAATACCACTAAAACACATGCACAAGTGTGTGTATCCATAGGTACTTATGAGTTATGCATGTGAAAACACACAGAAGGCGCTAACTCTCACCCACATGACCAACACCTATGAACACAACCTTTTTCGAAAGGGTATTTTAGACTTCACGACCTTACGAATCCTGATGTAAGTCCCCTTGAATATTCAATATTTGAAACCCGAAAGGGCTAATAGAACTTGACTCCTCCCTTAAATTTTCTTCGATGTCACCTCTGATTAAAACCTAGGGCCCAATATTTTTGGCAACCGGAACTTCGCATATCAGTGAGCTGCTACGTAACAATTCCTTTCGTCGATTCTCAAAATCACAATATACCCTTGTCATAAATAAATGGCTCAAATATTCCCCAATCTGGCAGCTAAAATTTGATCGGGACTTCACGAATTGGGAGTTCATGACTCTCGACTCCAAGTCACAATCTTCTTTGATGCCCAAATTTTGAAATGAAGGAAATCATGGATAGAATCAATGCCTCCTGTTGATCTCAATCCAATGACCACTATTCCTCTTGAGCTTCTGAATACTGAAAACACTCAGCCTTAATCTCCTTGTTGGTCTGCAAGATCCAACGACCCATGGTAAATCGACCACTTCTTCTTGAAGCGATTCCACCATCCAATTTAACTTCTCAAGGGATTATGGCCAAATGACTTGCCATCCTTCCTCCTGAACTTGACTTTTGCGAGACGATTTCAAATTCCATCTCCCTTTGAATAGTTCAAAGGTTCTATCCCTTTTGATCTTTCTCTTGCAAACTCAAGGCTTCCAAAAGGGTCCTTGCATGCACTCCTTGTGGCAATTTCAAATAACCTCTGGCTATTTGGATCTTTGACTCTGTGCACTCTTTGCAACAATAGTCTTTCAATCTTCCTCTTGGATTGGTAAAATCCAAGACCTCACCCAGCCTATGCACACCTTGCATGGATTTGAGCTAACCTAGAACTTTGGTCGATATGAGAAAAACGATATCTCTCCTGAGCTTTCTGAGATAAAACTCATAACTTCATCGACGCACACCTTGTGGAAATTCACTACACTCCTTGCAGGAATTCGCAGGAAGATAAATAATTGAAACTCATTCTTCCTCTCTCGCAGATTTCATACATTTGAAATGAAATCATACAGATAACACAACATTGGAATAAATGCATAATCATATAAACAAAACAATTGTAAGCATACCATTCAACAGATGTAAACAACAAGAATAATAACACCATGAAAATTGATTCAAATATTATATATTAACTCAAGTTTTCATGAGAATGGGTTCTTCTCTACAACTCTTTGTTATAGCTCAACAGCTTACCAAATTCTCTATCTCTGAATAATAGTAATACAATGATACAAGAGAGGGTGTCTATTATTTTGTTTTCCCTCCTACAACTCTAACTATCAAATCGGAAATTAAAAGCTACAACTACTTTACATTCAATGCACATAAATGCCTCCATATTCAATAGATGAGAGAAATGCTCAAGATCTGTTTACAACCTCCAAAACATAAATGTGAATACACTCCCCTAGATATTACATTAATTTCTCCTCATTTAATATTTAAAATATTTTCAAAATGCATTGTGGTGCATTTCCAGCTGA
Organism: Picea engelmannii; assembly: GCA_009831015.1. Taxonomy (NCBI): domain Eukaryota; kingdom Viridiplantae; phylum Streptophyta; class Pinopsida; order Pinales; family Pinaceae; genus Picea; species Picea engelmannii. Next base: position 332,677 of record ML779913.1, on the reverse strand, counting down.
CCTCAACTTTGTGCTTGTTTTACTGGCTGCTTATGATCCTCCTGCATCATACTCCCTTGTCTTGAAAAATTCATGAACTCTTGTTCATGAGTTTCTCCATCATCTGTCCATGTCTTTGGATATCTTCTTCTCTTTCCCAACTGGCATATTCAATTGTGTGTCCTTTCCACTTCACCAAGTATTCAAAATATGTTTTCCTTCGGGTCTTCTTCTTGACTCTTTGATTAATGATCCGTTCCATCGGCGGATTTTTAGCGACATGCATATGTTTTGTCCATTGAATATTTTCATGTTCATCTTCCTCTCCTACTTCTTGAGCTCTGTAAGGTTACAAATCCGCAACATTGAATATCAGTGAGATTCCCACCCCATCTGGTAGTTCAATCTCATATGCGTTTTCCCCAAATTTCTTTATGACCTTGCACGGTCTAATCTTTTTCATCTTAAGCCTATTATGTGTTCCCCTTGAGAACCTTTCCTTCCTCAAATGTGCAAGAATCAAATTGCCAACTTCAAATTGAAATTCTCTCCTGTGTTGATCTAATCTACGCTTGCACTCTTGACTTGAACTCTGCAATCGCTCCTTAATTCTGCTATGAAGCTCCTTCATTCCTTCTACAAATTCCTCTGCACTAGCACTCCTTACTTCAACTTGTTCTGAAACTTTCAATTCAGAAACTTCCCTTGGCTACATTACATATAAAATCTAGAATGGATTGTGCCTTGTGCTTCTGTTAAATTAATCATTGTAAAAAAATTCCTCCTATGGAAAAATATGATCCCATTGACTGTGGTGTTCAGTCACTAGGCTACATAGAAAATCTCCCAATCTCTTGTTCATGATCTCTGTCTATCCATCCATATGAGGATGATACGATGAGCTAAAAGAAAAAAAAATACCTAGCCTCTTCCATAGGGTCCTCCAGAAATGTCCCACGAACTTGGTATCTTGATCAGAAACGATACTTCTTGGCAAGACGTGAAGTCTGACGACTTCCTTGAAAAAGGTTCGCAATATGAGTTGCATCACTAGTTTTCTAGCATGGTATGAAATGTGCCATCTTTGAAAATCTGTCTACCACTACAAAGATTAAATCATATCCCCTCTATGTCCTTGATAGTCCCAATATGAAATCCATGCTCATTGCATCCCACGAACTTTATGTTATGGGAAAGGGCCGGTATAAACCTGTGTTCTGCCTTTTTCCTTTAGTGTGCTGGAAAATCCTGCGCCTATCCACAAATCTCTTAACATCCTTTCTCATCCCCGACTATTAATACGAGAAATTCAACTTCAAGAACAATTTATCATGACCGAAGTGTCCAACCAATCCTTCACTGTGCTTTTCCTTAAGAAAATTCTCCCTCATGGAGCATTTCAGAATACATAGCTGATTGCCCTTGAACAATAATCCATCCTGGATAATGTACTCGGTCCATTGGCTTTTGTCCCTGAGAATTGGATTCTCAGATGCCTCATATGCTTCTTTAAAATCTGGATCATCCCTATATATTTCTTTGAGGTTATCAAAACCCAAAGTCTTGACTCTCAATTCTTGCAATAGCAAAGATTTCCTGCTCAAAGCGTCAACCACTTTGTTAGCAGTTCCAGAAATATGTTTAATCACAAAATTAAAATTTTGCATGAACTCAACCCATTTAGCATGTTTTTGGTTAAAATTCTCCTGTCGAGTCATGAATTGCAAAGCCTGATTATCATTGTACAAAATGAACTCTTTGGGAACCAAATAGTGCCTCCATTTTTTCAGCGTCTGTATGACCGCATAGAATTCTTTGTCATATGTTGAGTATTTGATCTTTGCTTCATTCAGTTTCTCACTGAAATACACAATCGACCTTTTATCTTAGCTCAAGACCACTCCAATTGAAAACCCACTTGTGTCACACCTAAGCTGGAATGTTTTGTTGAAATCTGGTAACACCAGAATTGGTTGCTCAATGATCTTTTTCTTCAGTAGGTTGAAACTTTTTTCTACTTCCTCTGTCCAGCGATAATATTTATGTCGTTTCTTCACCGTATCCATCATTGATACATTGATTCCACTGAAGTTTCAGATGAATTTCCTATAGAAGATACCCAAACCTTGGAAGCTTCGAACTTTGAACACGCTCTTTGGCGATGGCCAATCCTTAATCGCCTTTATCTTCTCAGGATCCATTTTCAATTCATTTGAAGAGATAACAAAACCCAAATAAATGAGTTATGTCCTCATGAATGACGATTTATTCATATTGATCAACAATTTATCTTGTTGCAATCTCCTCATCATGACAGCTAAATGTTTTAAGTGCTCCACTTCAGTTTTACTGAAAATTAGTATACCATCTAGATATACAATCATGAATTTTACAATGAAATCCTTTAGGAATTCATTCATCAACCTCATAGAGGTACTAGGCACATTCGTCAAGCTAAATGGCATGACAAGTAATTCATACAAACCTTCATTTGTCTTGAATGTTATCTTCCATTCATCACCTTCCCTCATTCTTATATGATGATATCCTCTTTTCAAATCAACTTTTGAAAAGAACTTTGCTCCACTCATGCAATCCATCAAGTCATCCATCCTTGGCAATGGAAACTTGTATTTGATGATAATCTTATTAATTTCCCTTGAGTCTGTACACATTCTCCAGCCACCATATTTCTTTGGGCTGAGCACTCTCAGAACAACGCATGGACTCAAGATTTCTCTAACCAATCCTTTGTCCATTAAGTCTTGGACCTGTCTTTTAACTTCCTCATTCTCTTGCAGCGTCAACCTATATGATGCTTTGTTTGGAAAACTTTCTCCAGGTATAAGATCGATATGATGGCTTATATTCCTGATAGGTGGCAACGAATAAGGTAGTTCATCCACTACTATATCAACAAATTCTTCCAACAAATCCTGGATTTCTTCCGGTAAATTGTCTATTTTAGTGCTGGTCAAAACAATTATAGGTTTCCTAACCACAATGAATTGTGCATCTTCTTTATTCTTAACTTCCTTAATAAGTTCATTCCCACTCATGAGAAGTACTATATTTTTCATCTATGGTTTCACTTCTTTATCCTTAATCAACAACAACATGTGCATCCTACCATTTTTCTCCAAGGTGTAAGTGTTCTTTCTCCCATCATGAACAACATTTATGTCATATTGCCACGGTCTCCCCAACAAAAGATGACATACATCCATGGGAATGACATCACATAAAATTTCATCTTGAATTCAACTAAACATTGTTTAGTGACAGTTACCTAATGTCCTTTTTGTAGCCACACAACTTTGTATGGGCTGGGATGCGCAACAGTCTCCAACTCCATCTTTTCTACCATCTCTGTAGACACAAGATTATTTGTGCTACCGCTATCCACTATGAATTTGCATACACTGTCTTTGGTTTTGCAAGAAGTCTGAAACAAACTGTTTCTTTGGGTTGGGTTCTCTTCCTCCTTCTCTAGCTTCAAGTGAACTTTCCACATCATCAAGGATCTTTTTCCCTAAACGTCTTCTGCCTCAACATTTTGTCTTTGAGCTTCGGTAATGTGATTTTCACCATATTTCATCCTATTTGGACACTCATAGGATTTGTGTTTGATTTTTCCATAGAAAAAGCACTTCACTTCACCTCCTCTGCCTCTTCCTCTTCCCTTGGCTCAAGGAAAAGTGTTTCGATCAACATATTGTCTCCCCTGCGAGCTTCCTCCTCTCTCATATTGAGTTTGAGGTTTCTTTCCCTCATATTTGGACTTATGCATTCTATCTTGGGCAATTGCCTTGCCTCTTCTTTGACTTCTGCCTCGGCCTCTTTGACCTTGTTTTTGGCTCAACTTTTCTCCATCTTTCAGAGCCATATGATAAGCATCTTCTACAGTTTGTATGGTCATCATGCTCATCTCATTATGAATGTCATATCACAGACCATTCATATATCTGGAAACTTTCTCATCATCGCTCTCCTGATGACCTGCTTTGATGTTTATCCTGTAGAACTCTTTGCTGTATTCTTTCACCGTCATCAGCTTCTGTCTCAAATTCTGCATCCTCCAAAACAGATTGATTTGATAATATCTGGGTATGAATTTGGCCTTCATTTTTTAGACCATTCTGTCCCAGCTTTTGATTCTTTGTTTTCCCTTACAATGCATGTCAGCCTATAGTTCATCCCACCATAGCATTGCATGCCCTTTAAGTCTGGTAACATCATGTTTAACTTTCTTATCTTCCTCAACATCCTCATAGTCAAATTATTTATCCAGAGCTCTAAACCAATCTAGTAGCTCTTCAACGTCTAACTTTCCTTCATACATCAAAATGTCCATTTTTGTTCTGGCTCTGATTCTCACAACAACTCTGAATAGACTCTCTTCTGTGACATCTTTGGCTGTTATTTCTTCTTCTTCGTTTCCATCTTCATTTTCACTTTCATCTTCGTTGATATCTCCAGTGTTGACTGTTCGCCTCTGTGCCATCTCCATGGCATCAATCCTGGCATGTAATTCACGCATCTCTCTTTCCACTACTGGATCAGGCATTGGAATTTCTCTTCTTCTCGACAACATGGCTGTAAAATTCCTCTTTTCTCTCTACTACAGAAAGTAAAGAATTTGTTCTGTGCTCCGATACCACAACTGGCGCAGCACCCCTACCTCAGTATTATCTGCGTGACCTCCTGGTCTTAGTATCGTTCTAAATTTCTACCTGATTCGGATTGACTCTTCAATTTCCCACAGGAAATCCCACTAAAACACACGCACAACTATGTGTATCCACAGGTCCTTATGATTATGCATGTGCGAACACATGCAAGGCGCCAACTCTCACCCATGTGACCAATAGTTATGACCACAACCTTTTCCAAAAGGGTATTTCAAACTTCACAACCTTACGAATCCTAATGTAAGACCCCTTGACTCTTCAATTTCTGAAACCCAAAAGGGTTGACAGATCTTGAATCCTACCTTGACATTTCTCCGATGTGACCTCTGATTAAAACCTGAGGCCCAATCTTTTCGGTGCCTGGAACTTCGTGTATCGACGAGTTTCTATGTAACAATTCATTTCGCCAATCCCTAAAATCACAATATACCCTTGTTATAAATCAACAGCTCAAATATACACCGATGTTGCGGCTCAAATTTGATCGAGACTTCGCGAATCAAGATTTCACGACTCTCAACTCCAAGTCACAATATTCTCTGATGCCCAAATTTTGAAATGATGGAAATCAAGGATGGAATCAACACCTCCTGCTGATCTAAATCCAACGACCACTCTTCCTTCTCAGCTTCTGAATACTGAAAACACTCAGCCTTAATCTCCTCGTTGGTCTACGAGATCCAATGACCCATGATAAATCTTCCACTTCTTCTTGAAGAGATACCACTGTTCGATTTAACTTCTCAAGGGCTTCTGGCCAAATGAATTGGTGTCCTTCCTCCTGAACTTGAATTCCGCGAGATGATTTTTACCTCCATCTCCTTTTGAACACTTCAAAGGTTCTATCCCTTCTCAGCTTTCACTTGCAAACTCAAGGCTTCCAAAAGGGTCCTTACATGCACTCCTTGTGGCAATTTAAAATAACCTCTGGTTATTTGGATCTTCGACTCTATGCACTCTTTCCAACAATAGTCTTTCAATCTTCTTCTTGGATTGGTAAAATCCAAGACCTCTCCTAGCCTATAGACACGTTGCAAGACTTTGATATAACCTAAAACTTCGGTTGATATGAGAACAATGGTATCTCTCCTGATATTTCTGAGATAAAACTCAGAACTTCGTTGACGCACACCTTGCAGATGTTCACTGCACTCCTTGTAGGAATTCTCAGGAAGAGAAACAATTGAAACTCATTCTTCCTCTCTCACAGATTTCATACATTTGACATGAAATCATACAGATAACATAACATTGTAATAAATGAATAATCAGAGAAACAAAACAACTATAAGCATACCATTCAACATATGTAAACAACAAGCATAATAACACCATGAAAATTGAGTCAAAGCTTATATATTAACTCAAGTGTTCTTGTGCATGGGTTCTTCTCTACAACTCTTTTCTACAGCTCAACAACTTCCCGAATTCTTTATCTCTTAATGATAGTAATACAATGATACAAGCGAGGGTGTCTATTATTCTGTTTTCCCTCCTACAACTCTAACTATCAAATCGGAAATTAAAATCTACAACTACTTTATACGCAATCCAAGTAAATGCCTCCATATCTGAGAGATGAGAGGAACGCTAAATATCTATTTACAACCTCTAAAACATAAATGTGAACATGATCCCCTAGTTATTACATTAATGTCTCCTCATTTAATATTTAAAACATTTTCAAAATGCGTTCTAGTGCATTTCCATCTTTCCTCAACTTTGTTCTTGTTTTACTGGCTGCTTATGATGCTCCTGCATCACAATGGGATCCCATTCACCCACATATGTGAATGGCATGCATGCTCCCCCTCTTCAGGATCTGGTTGTTCTTTTGGTTGTATTGTTGTGGTTGTGACAATGGAAGTGGGGTCTGCATCGATGACCTGTCTCTTTCCATTATTTTCTGAATCATGTTCGAAATCCAAGTTCGAATATTTTTACTTGAACTCAGTCACCAATTATTATTTTAAAAAACATTCATCGGTGTTGTGCCAGGGGATTTTTTCGAAATCACACTATTTTCCAGTGTCATTCTTTTTCTTTCCCTTACCCTTCTTTTCCTATGGCTTGAACTAGTTTCTGGGAGGTTGTTTGTTAGGGTCATATTTATCATACTTTGGTTGTTGTGGATTTGAAGACCTGAACTCTCATTTTTTTTGGTGCTTAAATTTCTTCTTGATCTTGACAACATATCGATAAGTATCTCCCATCGATGAGATTTCTAGAAACTCCATTTTAGTTTTGATGTACGTGTGTAGAGCCACACAGTATTTTAGAACCAAATTTCACTCAGAATCTTTGATACCCAGCTTGGTGCACAAGATATGGAAGGTATTGGTGAACTCTGACACTTCATGGCCCCTCTCTTGACCAAATTTGTTCCATCTCATGTAATGGTCTTCATAGTTTCCAATAGGGTAATATTATTCCTTGACAACATCTACAAAGCATTCCCAAGTGGGTTCGACCTCGAACATTCCAAACTCCTCTATGGAAATTTTCTCGCAGTAAGTTTCCAACCAATGTTTGACATGGGGGAGAGCCTTAAGGAGTGTGAAGGTGATCTTTTCCATGTCGGAAGGTGATATTTAAAGAAATACTTTTTAGCAACTTATTTTAAGCTCCAACATTTCACAATGAAAATTAGAGGTCAAATATAAATTGTTCTTTTTCCCTTATCTAGTAGTGTAATAATGAACATATTAAAGGGGTTTGACCCTATGATTATTAATCCTTAACATTACATAATTAGGGTTTCAATTATATGAGGTTTAGAAAAAAAATGTCATGAAGAAAACCCATGGTAATTCTATCACCTACTAAAATCTTAACATTACATAATCAAGTTGTTAGACATAGGAGGTTTAGAGACAAAATTTTCATATAGAAAAACCAAGGCAATTTTATCATTTAACAAAGATGGCTAACACACACATTCAATTTTCATTAGCATGAAACAAGAATATGTTATGGGTTAACAAAGACGGCTAATACACATTTATTTTCCATTAGGATGGAAGAAGGATATGTTCTAGGTAAACATTATTTTTGAATCGAAGTAGATTTTTATATTCAAAATTTGTCTTCTTGATATACACTTATAGTGACCATCATGTTCATATGGGCCCTTAGAATGTGTGTGCATGCACACACACAACTATTTTGCAATGGGGTAAAAGAAGGATATCTTCTTCTTTGAGGCACACACATGTGTTTTTCAGTGAGGTAAAAGAATGATATCTTTCTCTCACACACACACATGTTTGTGTGTGTTTTTGACATTGGGTAAAAGAAGGATATCTTATTTTCTTGAGTAACATGAGCTTCGTACACAAACATTTGTAAGTGTTTTGCATGAAAGTAAAAGAAGGATAACATTCTTTATGAAGTAAAATAAGTTTTTTATGGGGTGACATTACTTTTGCACACACTTATATATGTTTTTCATTAAGGTAAAATAATGAGATCATACTCTCTAAGTGACCATGAATTCTAAATTAAAGTAAAATATTGTATTAAGAAAATGAAATTTTAGTGATCATCATATTTATATATAATACTTGAAATGTGAAATGTTGATGAGACTTGATTCACTACAAAAATTCCTTGTAAATTATACATAAATTCCTTGTAAATTATAAAGGTTAAAAACCTTAAAAAAATTAAATATTCACTAAAATAAAATAATGCTTCAATACTTTTTATTTTTTAAACTTACACAATTGTTGAATCGGTAATACTTTTTAGTATTAAAACTTACACCCTTGCTAAATTGTGATACCTATTTAATGTAACGAGTGACCGTTAATATTAAATGCCATGAGCATATGAAACATACTATTTAATCCTTTATTAAAAAAATTATGATATATTAATATTTATTAATGGAAAAATCTTACAATTTAGTGTTATAGAACTAAGTTATCACAATGGTCGGAGATAAATGACTTAATCATCAAAAGTAGATCTGCAATAAAATGATGTCCAAAATAACAATTATGATGATGATGTTTAACTAGACTAATTGGTTTATTCAACTTTAAAAAAGATTGTTTTATGAAAATCAAAAGTAAATTAACAATAAAATGATGTACAAAATAATAATTATAATAATATTTAATTAAACTAATTGGTTTATAAAAAACTTAAAAATATAAAAGATTATGTTTGGACTTTCTTAAGTATTGCTTAACTTTTTGTGAACTTTATTAATTAGCTTATTTTCTTATAAGCATTACACATATTATAATATGAAACACATCGCTTTAATAATTCATAGATCCTTTTCTTTTATTGGGTGCCGATAAACGAATTGAATGGCATGCTACAGTGTGAGTGGGATGGAGTTGATCTCTCAACTCTTCATGTATTGCTTTTACTTTTGTGATAATTCATTGAATTTAAATAATACATTATGTCCATTAAATATATTAAATATGGACGTAGACCCAACAATCAGGAAATGTGCCTCTTTGCTTGTGAAACTATAGAATGCACACCTCCACTTACCAAGTTTGCATTAAATACCAATGTGCATTCAAAATCCTGGATCCTAGGGCATATCACATCCATGTTTAAATGAGTTTCTTGTAATTAACATATAAACCAGTGATTATTTATTGTCGCTTGTGTGAGATGGGCTCGCACAACATAGAAGTCATTCTATTGCGGAAATAGATAATCATTCTATGTTGCAAAGGGAAAAATGTTATGAAATCCTACGGATCAGATTCAAAATACTTCGATTGCACTAATGGATACAACGTTTTATGGGATAAGTTCAAGCTATGAAGATTGCCCGATACCCTCTGAGAAAATGCTTGAATTGCCATATAATTAATTTGTAATTTTTCGGTTGTTAAGATAAGGGTAGTTAAGATAATTTACAATTTAATGGTAGTTAAGATCATGGATAGTCGGTTATCTTGAACCGTTGCAGAGTCCTCAAACGAGGTCCACTTTTGCCCGTCTCAGGTGCTCATAATTTTTTATACGCTTCGTGAAGCCTTCACAGACTCGAGGAGGATCTGCAAACGGGCTGTGCATTATTAATTATCATCCGATCTCGTAAGTTTTATCCTTCCTCAAACTAAAAAAAAAGCCAAGGTATGCATGACCTTTGTCCTCCTTACTGATATTTCCATGACAGTTTCACTAGTCCCTGCAACGTTTTTTCTTGTGCTTGTGCATTCTGCCTGTCTAGATCCTCAAATATGAAGTTTCTGTTGTGTTTTATTGTAAGCAGAAAAATAAGTATAGCCATGGAGGGCTCTAAAAAACGCCGATATGCAGATGCAGACACTTTCTATACAACTGCACCGAGGCCAACTAAAAAGATACGATTTGATCCGGCAATCTCTTCCTCACCTTTTGCCAGCCCGCCAGGTTTATCATTTGGTGACAGGAATAAGGTTTTGCAGTTTAGATGTCGTTCTGACGAGGTATTGTATTGTCTTTCAGGCCTTCTGCCCTAGTATTTAATGGTCCAGAATAGATTATTAATTATCAGAATGGATAATCTTAATCTTGGATTGAGCACCCGCATAGAAAAATAAGGTAGACAATGCTTTTTCATGGGAGGGTATGGAAACAATTATGCAGACTTATTATTTTTCTATTTAGGTAAGTTTCACAGGGCAGTATAAAAGAGGATGTGAAAGAGGAACAAGGTAAGATAATTTGTAATTATTCAATTTATTATTATATTATTTATATGTAACATACATTGAGGATGAAGGGGTTTTTATTATTTACAAATATTTATATGATATAATAATGTTTAATGGTTAAGAATATGTGTTTCTTCTTAAGAGGTCATAAGTTCAAATTCAGAGAGGTAGGGTATGTATACCTTATAATAATCTAATTTTAAGGTCATGACTAAGCAAACATCAAATTTGTGTATGAGGTTCTCTTGTTTGTAGGACAAGGAATCCCCTATGGATTTGAACTTGTGATCTTATAGAAGGAAACACATGTTCTTAACCATTAGGATCACTCATGTTATATATAGAATAGAAATAGATTTTATGAATGACCAAGCTTGAACTTGTGATCTTGTGATCTTATAGGAGGAAACATATGTTCTTAGCCATTAGGATCACTCATATTATATATAGAATAGATATAAATTTTATGAATGAATGATGATGATGATGATCCTCCAAAAATACCTTAAAAAAGTAAGAAATTACTTCAATTTCTTTACGCACAAGGCTAGTCAAAACTAATAACTACACACAAACTGTTTTACAGACTTTTAAATATATCATTATTAAAAATACTCAAATTAAAAAAAAAAAAATTACTTCAATCTCTTTACACACAAACACACAAAGCTAATCAAAGATTTAGAACTCATAACTACACACAAAATGTTCTACACTCTTAAATAAATCATTATTAAAAATACCCAAATTTAAATTATTATAAATCACAATTCAATCTAGATGACAATAACATCAAGAGCTCCTTAAAACAGGAATTATCTTTATAAAAAGTAATATAATATTTAATTAAATAAAACACTTAATATAATACTTGATATTTAGATTATGTTAATCACTAAACCCATAATATAATATGAGTGAGTCTGTATGTTAATTTATTTATAATCATGGACCATGTTTGAAATAAAATGAAATTTTTTAACCATGTGCTCAAACCATTATCGGTTGTAGAAAACATTTTTTTTTGGTGCTAATCATGGCTGCTGGAAATACATTTTTCAACGATTTTTATCCTCTATGTGAATGATAGATTTTATGCTCTGATAAAATTATATTTTTGTTTATTACACAAACTGCTGAAGATTCTCAATATAAGCATTGGAATTAGTAACGCTGTTAACTTCAATTTATTACATGCAGTTCAAATGGAGACCTCTGAGCAATTATTTGCAGCGCATACAGAAGGAAATTAACGAAGAAGCTCGTTCGAAGTTCGTTGATCTGCTTATATTTGTACGTTCATCGCCAGGAACTATTCATTTTTAGGCCCTTGTGCTAATTTTTCTAGTACTAGAACAGTACTATTAGTATGTATGATCTGAATATATATATCTTAATTTTAGGCGGGATATGCTTCCAATGTAAGCAACGAGACCGTTCATGCAGCAGTGCGCATTGCTGATCGCTACCTTTCAGTAAAATCACTTAAGAGGCGAAATATAAGGCCTTTTGTGTTGGCTTGTTTGATTATTGCTTCGTAAGTTATTCAGATCCACTACTTAGCTTCGAACTTCTAGCGTTCATTTCTATCAATCTGAATCGAAAATGGCTTATGGTTTCATCCAAAATTTCGGTCTGTGCAGCAAAATGTATGAAGTAGATGGAGAGGTTCCAGGTGCTGCCGAATTAGCGGACCAGGTCAACCTTATTGATGAATATGATGAAACCGAGGTTATCAAATTGAACATACAAATAAAATGCAAAATCTTCATTAACAGTGGTAAAATCTGAAGGTTACATTCTTACTAAGCAAAGATCTGTCATGAGTTTGAGACGTTTCAAATCCTTTCGGGTAGCAATTTCAATTCAAATTCCGGTTCGAATCGAAGCTATCTGGAATTTATATTGTCACCCAAAGGGATTTGAAACTTTTGAGCTCGTGTATGGATCTAACCGATACGGAACGAGCGAAATAACTAATAATATATATTTAGCTATCTACTTCGATATTTTTAGACCTAATTTTATTTTAAAGACTCAGAAGATCAATACCCTGAGCATACGTTTAAAGGCCAACAGGGTTAAAACCTTGGAGCGGTAAGCCTCAATGTTTTCTCTACATTGATCATTAAACTTTGAAGATCACTCTTCACCTTTAGTAAATCTATCCTAGTGACAAAAGAGGCCTCCGAATAATTTTTTTTACCTAATAAGATCTGTGATTATGCCAAGTCTCCCTCTGCTACTACCTTGAAATTGAAAGATTGTTAACTTTATTATAATATACAAATCTTTTATACACAGGTTGAGGACATCGTACACTATGAAACTAAGATTCTAATAGCGTTGAATTTCGATGTTATAGCGTTCCCCACAACATTTACTTTTATCAGGTTACTACATAAATGACAATTTCCTATTAATTTTTCTGTGTGTAATGACATGATATTTGAATGAGGTTTCACGCTATAACAAATAAAGGAATTTATGCTTCATATTGGACGCTGATAAACTCAATTGATAACAGATACACGCTTTCAATCGCTGAGCCAAAGTCTAGGGTAAATTTAATCTATTTTATCTGATCAGTTTTTTTGCCTTTTTAATTAAATCTGACAACAGATTCTTAGTCTTAATATATTTTTTATACCTTTTTCACATTCCTATGCTCTCTGATCAGATCTTCATTGCAGGTGGAATATTGGAAATTGAAATATCTTGCCGAGTACCTAGCAGAATTGACATTGTTAGATTACAAATTCCTCCGTTACAATGTCTCCTTGATTGCTGCCTCAGTAATATACTATGCCTTGCTAATTCTTAATCCAAAAGACAAGAACCCATGGGTATGAATTATTCACTGTTCTTTTTTTCTTTTCTTTTTAGTTTTGTTTATCTCAATTCCTATCAAGGATTTTCTCATTCTCCATTGTTGTTGTTCTTATGGCACGTGCAGGACCGAAGCCTCAGAGATTTAACTGGTTATTCTCTGATTCACATGATGGACTGCGTGAAGGATCTCCATTCTCTTCATCGCAACACAGAGTTACGTGAATATTGTGGTACCGTAGATAAAATATACGGTGTTCCAGAGGTATCGTGAACCATTCCTTTACAAGTTTCTAACACAAATCCTTGATCTGTTCAAAACAAAAGGAAAAAGAAAAAAGTTCCAAACAAAATTCTTTTTACATGTTTATAACAGCATTTGAAATCCCATTTTGCAGTCCAAGTGTGTCGCCATATTGTCTCCACTTAAAGATCTTCCTCCTCCTTTTGACTCTCCAAGCGAAAGGATTAAGTGGAATAGAAGGATATCAATCTGATTTTTTTTTATAGAGTGAACTGTTTTCCAGAGGGAAAAATGGTATTAGCACGTTATCACAACTTGATCAGTAGGAAGTGAACGTTCCAATAGCATGTACAACACAAAAGCAACGGTAGTTTCTTTTATATGGGGATATGAAAGCAATTGATACTCTCTAACGTTTATTTATTGCAAAGGCCACCTAATATGAAGTGCAGGCTCTCTTTCCTATTCTAACATTTTTAAAATACCATATGGCAATTTCATTTATTTGGGAAGATTAAAGCAGTTTACCCTACGTATGTCTTCTTAATGGCTCGTCACTGTAATTCGTCCGTTCGAGTTATCTCTCAATATTTTGAGAATATTTAGTAACTCGTAAATTTAATACGTTAGGTTTACAAGACGGTATTGAGTAAGTGGAACTCATTTGTGATTATTTAAAAAAGAATACCGAAATATGTATATGAAATTAATGAATCTTTATGCTTAATTTAAGTCCCTTCCGACTCCAAACCCTCTTTTATTGGCCTTGGTATTATTCGAGAGTCTCCTTAATATTGTTATCCCACTAATATTTATTAACAATTTGGAGATATTAAAATAAAAGTTAATTTGATTATATTTAAAATTTATACATATTAAAAATATAGTTAATACATGTATTAAATATGGTTAATACATGTATTAATTTTTGAAGAGTAAAAAAGACAATTAATATTATTTCAGTAATATCATAACAATAAAATTTAAATTTAAAAAATTTGAAACATTAATATTAAAAAACTACCTCTTAGATGTGTTAATTTTTGAAGAGTAAAAAAGACGATTAATATTATTTCAGTAACATCATAACAATAAATTTAAATTTAAAAAATTTGAAACATTAATATTAAAAAAACTACCTCTTAGATGACACCAACAACAGAGGACATATATCTTGCTCCAATAGCCTAGTTGAGGCATGGACATAAGCAAATACTAAAATGCATTAAACATTGATGGTTGGTGGTAAACTCATTATCCAAGTACTTGAAATTGAAAGGGCTAGTTAAGAAGAAGCATAAACTTAACAAGATTTTAATAGAAAAGACAATTAATATTATTTCAGTAACATCATAACAATAAAATTTAAATTTAAAAAATTTGAAACATTAATATTAAAAAACTACCTCTTAGATGACACCAACAACAAAGGACATATATCTTGCTCCAATAGCCTGGTCGGCATGGACATAAGTAAATACTAAAATACATTAAACGTTGATGGTTGGTGGTAAACTGAGTATCCAAGCACTTGAAATTGAAAGGGCTAGTTAAGAAGAAGCATAAACTTAACAAGATTCTAATAGAAAAGAAAATAATACTATGATTAATAATCAATATTCTTATTATTACAATAGCCAACATATGCATACCATCATCTTCTCCTCACATACACACTACAGTCCAAGTACTTCACCCTCACCTTTATTGTGTCTTGTTACACCTCTATTGTGTCTTGTTACAGGAATCGATCATAAATAGATCACATGATCCTCACCTCTATTGTGTCTTGTTACAGGAATCGATCATAAATAGATCACATGATTACACAATCTCTTCACTGTAGTGTCCATGCATGCACAATCTAAATTTAGTGCATGCAATCACATGGAAATTAGTTGGCATGTTTTCAACAATCTCCACCTTGACAAAAAATTACCTGATATATCATGCCCAAATCAATTCATCACCTTTCCTACAAGCCAAGAGAATCCAAACACCATCACAGCTCCACAACTTCTCTAACAATATTGTTACATGAACATGCTTGCACGATTCACTCTGGTATGGACCATTCTTCCTCCATCAATAACTTGTCTTATAAACAGATGTATTTGTTTCATTTTGATACGTTGGACAATTAGTCAAATGCACAACACTTTGACCACCATAGAACACCTCATCATGTACTTGTCTAAACTTACCCAAGAGATCCTTACATTCTTGTAACACATAACCTAAGGTATATCTTCTCTTGTCCAAATCTCATGAATCATAACCACAGACTAAATCATTGCAACCATTGTAGGTGATACTTGTGCCTCAATGTTTGAAGCACCCATTTCCATGCTCTTCACCTAGTTTTCTCACGTGTCTACTAACAACACCAATTGCATGTGAAATGTTCACCATTTCCCATCGCAATCACCAAACTTCCTACTAGCATATAATACTTGAGACATATAACCCTTTTCTTCTTCGTCAGTTAGGACATAAACTTGAAGAAATATTACAATGGAAAGACAAAGAAATTTTATCAGTTTCACATTATTCATACCAAATTTCTTGAGTATCTTCACTACATACTTATGTTGTGATAACCAAAATTACCATCCTTCCTGTCTCTGTATTTCCATGCCCAAGATTTATTTTCCTCTTCCCCGATCCTTCATAAAAAATGTCCTAACCAACTGAGCCAACCTGTTTATCTAAAAAATGCTTGTGCTTACTACAAGCATAAATTATATTTAATGCCAAGATAATAAATATACAATAAACACAATTGTTATACTCACTTCTTGTAAAATTGTTCCACCATGCAGGAATCAAACATATTGTACCATTTTCCTGGAACGCTTCAGGCCATACAATGATTCTTGAGTTTGCAAACAAATCTTTTGTTGTGATTATAAACTAAACTTTTTGGTTGTTCCATATAAATCCCCTTTCCTAAAATACTCCATGTAAAATTATTTTAACATCTAGTTGTACTAACTCAACATCAAGTAACACAACTAGTGCTAACACAACATGAATAGAAACAACTGGTGAGAAACTTTCATGGAGGTATATACCTTCCAAATACCCTTCTTCTACCAGTCATGCTTTGATCCTTTCATCTTTTACTATGTTTTATTTAAAAAAGGAGATTCACCAAACACCACATCTTTGTCCATGATGATTATGTGGGCAGTAGGATCCCACATTCTGCATCCCTTAAAATCATCACCATATCAAAGATCTACCTATTTGATCTGGGTCTTACATAGAATGTTGATTAAAGTATAAGAATCACAACCAAATAATTTCACATTTGAGTAATCACGAGATGACATGTTCATACCTCTTCCACAATCTTCCTATATTTTGCAACCGATGGTGATCAAGTTACCTGATAGAACAACCACTTCTGCCTACAACTATTGTTGCAACTTGGCATTACTGAACATGCCTATTCGATCCCAGCTTCCTTGCAATACTTTCCAAGTTCCATGGATATGAACCTATCTTCATCATATATTCTCAATGGGCCAAGGAGGCCACCTAGGGGAACACTGACCTAGGGCGCACAAGTCAATCACCTAGGCGCAACACTTCTTCACCTTTTGATGAGTAATTAAATATATGTAAAATAAATGGTTCCCTTGGTATATAAGGTGAACCGGGACTAAAATAAAACATTCTTACCTTTTCTTCTAAAGCTATGTGTCTTGGTTGTTTTCTTTTTTGAGTTTGCATTTTACATTCACGACAATTTCATTTTTAGGTTTTCTGAAGAATATCCAGTGTGCCTTCCTTCATATCTACCTCCCGGTGACTCCATTTTCCATGCTTCCACCTCTGAGAGAAATCTTATCTCATTATCTAGCCACTCTCTCAAGGAGAAAATCATTTCCTTCGATTTTTCTGAGGCAGAAGGGAGGGTGCACCAACTGGGGTTTGTGCCCTTGCTGGTTTCTTCTTTGTGGGAATGAAGTGAGTGCGCCCTCTTCCATGGATGCACTGGGCTTCTCCCACTAATCCCCGGAGGTCACTTTGAGATCGCCAACACCTCTTGGCCACTCTCGGGTCACCCCAGTCTAGATCCCCATTTGCTTGGTCACCCAAACTAATGGTGCGCATGTGTTCATATTTGCACCCCTGAGGAGAGTTTTTGGTCAGAAGATGAGATATGGCTTGCATGGTCACATTCTCTTGTAGATCGCCTTCTTGGGCAGATCAATTGGTATTAGAGCCTCAAGATTCATGGAAAACCTTCCAATCTTGAAGATTGAGCCAAAATATTTTTGGGGTTTTCATGAAATAATCCAGAGTTTGCTCATTGCAGGGTTTCCATTTTATGCAAGAAGATCCACAGATATCATAAGCCCCTAGGGAGCCCACATATCCATTTCCATAGAGAGGAGATCCACAGATCTAAAACAATATAGATCTCTCCCTTTAGACCAGTTCAAGCTCTGTTGCCTCAGGGTTTTGATTCCTCTATTCTCAAAATAGAGTCCTTTGTTCAACATTGCAACCTAGGGGTGCCTTTTCTCTTCAAATCGCCTCACAATGCCTCCACGCAAAGATCCTTTGGCAATGGACTCAGATTCCAACACATCAAATCCCGTAGAATATCTTGCCTCCATCCTCAATGAGCTACTCAGAATGCAACAACAAAAAAATCTAGATCCATTATGGTTGGACACTCGAATCCAACTACCCAAGTTTGATGGGCAAGTGAATGGTGAAATGGTGGATTCTTGGATCCGTAGCCTATCCACCTATTTAAATACATGTCTAGGCCTTACTGAGGAAAGAAAACTCTAGATTGTCGCCTTGCAATTAGAAGGACTCTTACAAACTTTGTGGGATACAGAGAAAGAGAAGACCACATTTGTGATAGATATTGGGGATGCTCCAGAATCCTCTACTTCGCAACCCATCAAAACCTGGGCTCGACTTTACGAAGCTTTGAGAAATCGCTTCTACCCACCTGGGTATGTGAAATCCTTATGTATCAAATGGCACCAACTTTGACAACTCCCTTCACAAGGAGTGAAAGGCTACATAGAATTCTTCTGCAAGATGCACCTCTTGCTTCATGTTCCAGATCCAGAAGAGGTACTCATATTAAAATTTGTGGTTGGTTTATTAATTCAATTCCATTGAGAGGTAGAGTTGTTTGAAAATCCAACTTTAGATAAAACATTTCAGAGATCTTTGGCTATAGAAAGGAAAGTTGCTCCTAGAGGTCGCATTCCTCAGTCTCGACCTTACACCAACCCCCCCTGCCTCTCAACCATCCATCTCCCATCCCTTAACCCGCTTTCCACCTCTTTGGACTCAAAACCCCACACCCAATACAACTACAAGGACACCTTGGTGCTCATTCCACAAAAATACTTCACACAATTCCTTAGATTGTCGAATCCTCCAAAATCTAAAAACCAACAAAACTCTACTCACTGAGCTCATTTCACCTTCCCAAGTAGAATATACCGAAGAATTTCCTATGGAAAATCCCACATAAGTAGATCCCTCATTGATTCTAATGACCTAGGAAGATTTGAATGCATCCACCCAATCCCTCTTCACCCATAACTGCCAAATCAAAAATTCCTTGGCTTTATTGATTATGGACAATGGAAGCAAGAAATATTTTGTGTCTCAATCCCTTGTCAAATGCCTTAATCTATTCACCACTCCACATCCACAACCCTATCAACTCGGATGGGTCCAAAAGGATGGCCCTTGCCTCCTAGTTTCCAAATGTTGTTTGGTAACTTTCTCCATATACCAATTCAAATACACTGTCCTCTGTGATGTATCCCCTTTGGATTGTGTGGATTTTATTCTCGGTATCCCATACCAAACCCAAATAAATGCTATCTATATAGCCAAATCCCGCCAGTACAAAATTACCAAACAAGGCCACACTTATATCTTAACTGCAACAAAACCCAAAACCCCTTCTACCAAAGAACAAATCCCACATGTACACTTAAACCAATGTGTCTCTCTATATTTGGTGTGCCCAATAACACCAAACAATACAACACACACTATTCCTGAAACTATGACTCCCCTCCTCCATGCGTTCGCAGAGGTATTTCAACCTCCGAAGGGACTTCCCCCCTCCCGCCACATTGACCATTCCATTCATCTCATCCCCGGATCTACCTTACCTAACGGCCCTACTTACCATTTTTCCCCAACCGAAACAGAGGAAATTGAAAGACAACTGACCGACCTCATCAACTTTGGCCACATCCAACCTTCATCTTCTCCCTATACTTCTATCGCCTTTGTCATCCCTAAATGAGATACCTTAGAAATGTGTCTTGTCACTGATTACCAAGCCCTGAAAAAAGACACAATAAAAAACCGTTACCCCCTTCCTCGGATTGAGGAACTACTCGATACCGTCCAAGGAGCTAAGTGGTTTACTAAATTGGATTTGACAGTCGACTACCATCAAGTCCAAATGAACCTAGATGATGTTTGGAAAACAACATTCAAGACCAGATTTGGTCTTTTTGAGTGGAAAGTCATGCCTTTCGGTCTCACCAACGCCCCAATCACTTTCATGAGGCTCATCAATGACATCTTCAGAGCACATTTGGGTCGATTTGTGGTCATCTACTTAGATGACATTCTCATCTTTAGTCGGACATGAGACACTCACATGCAACATGTCCGACAAGTTCTCCAAATTCTCCA
Source organism: Picea engelmannii (assembly GCA_009831015.1). Classification (NCBI taxonomy): domain Eukaryota; kingdom Viridiplantae; phylum Streptophyta; class Pinopsida; order Pinales; family Pinaceae; genus Picea; species Picea engelmannii. The sequence continues at coordinate 312,557 of ML779913.1, read as the reverse complement.
AGAACACAAGTTGCAATTCAAAGAGAAGAAATCATATTTTGGTCAGACTTTAGTCCCCTATCTTGGCTTTATGGTCAGCTCAGAGGGTATTCAACCAGATCCAGCTTGCATCCAAGCATTGAAAGAATGGCCTCTACCTTCTTCAGCTAAGGAGTTGAAAAGCTTTTTGGGTGGCATCAATTTCTATTGTAAGTTCATTCCCTATTTTTCAAATCTTGCTCGACCTTTGCATCATCTCTCAAATACTTCTTCTACATTCATCTGGACCAAATAAGAAAATACTCACTTTTCTCAGCTCAAAGACGCCCTCTGCTCATCCCCTGTTTTACATTTGCCAGACCTCTCCCAACCCTTCGATATTGAGTCTGACGCCTCACAATATGATATTGGTGCCATACTTAAACATGGAGGACACCCCATTGCTTACCACTCTGAAACCCTATCCAAGGCAAAGAAAAATTACAGTACTTATGACAAGGAATTTTATAGTCTGGTGCAAGCACTCAAACAATGGAGGCATTATTTGTTGGGTAAAGAAACCATTCTTCATACCGACCACCACCCTTTGATTTTAATCAACTCTCAATTAAAGATTCAGGAACAAAGGCACCTTAAATGGGCTTCCTATATTCAACAATTTCACTTAGTCATCAGATACAAGAAAGTCACTTCTAATAAAATGGTTGATTTTCTAAATCGACCTCCCACTCAAGTTCTTTCCATTCTAGAAGTACGGTGTGCTACTTATGACACATGGAAAGATCAATATGCTATTGACACCGACTTTCGAGAGATTTGGGAACCTTTATAAAGCCCCACAGTGATCAATCAGACACCCTTCCTAGACTACACTATTCGAGATGGGTGGCTATATCAGTTGAATTTGCTATGCATTCCACACTCATAAGACCACCTCTTGCTCATCAGGGAAGCACATGCTTCAGCCTATGGGAGCCACTTTGGGACCATAAATACAACCCAACATCTGCAATGCCATTTTCATTGGCCTTCCATGCAGCCTCAAGTTGAAAAATTTATCAGATCTTGTGCCTTATGCTCACAATCCAAGCCATCTAACCGGAAGCATGGGTTGTATCAACCACTATCACTTCCTTCTCGGCCTTGGGAGTCAATCTCAATGGAATTCCTCAATGGACCTCCAACAAATGAAAATAAACATGATGCAATCTGGGTAGTGGTATGTTGCTTCAGCAAAATGGTACTTTTTATCCCATGCACAAAGACTACTACAACAACGTAAACAACATAACTCTATTTCCATCATCTCTAGCCCCATTTTGGCCTCCCAAGCAGTATCATCTCAGACAAAGATTATCTCTTCCTCAATACATTTTGGAAGACCATATGGGTGCTACTGGGGTGCCACCTCAAGTTTTCTACTGCATTCCATCCTCAAACGGATGGCCGAAGAGAGGTTGTCAACAAAGTCTTGGTGCATTCTCTTCGAACTCAATTTGGGCGTAGCAAACAATGGGACAATTACTTTCACATTCTCCAGCATAGCTACAACAAGGAAACACATTCTTCTACAATATTTTCACCTTTTGAAGTCTGCTTGGGCTTCCGACCAGCATCTCCAACTCAGCTTCCACTCACTTGGGCTCCTCAAGGTACCTTCCATCAAAAACAGGAAAAACTATCAGCTCAATGATTTCTTGAACAGATTGCACAACGCCATAGTGCAGTCACATCAGCACTTAAAGTAACCCAAGATCATGCCAAGCAATGCCATGAAAAACAAAGAACCTTCATGGCCTTTCAAGTAGGGGATCAAGTCTGGTTACACTTGGATAAGAAGCACTTCAAATACCACCATCACAATCTTCTTCCAATCAAATATGGTCCGTATACAATACTCGACAAGATTGGAGAAAATGAATATAGGTTTAATCTACCACCACAACTGGGAATCCACAATGACATTAATGTAAATCACTTAAATTTGTTTGAGCCTTCCCTCTTGGAAGAACCAGCCACCATCACTCATCGAGTGGACAACATTCTTGATTTCCAACTCCCATTGGCCAAATACACTATACTGGATACTCGAAGTCGCTCTACATGACACCAAACTTACACTTCATATCTGGTAGCCCGCCAAGGCCAAACTCCAGCTCAGGCAAAGTGGATCACAACTGATGTATTTCACAACAAGTTTCTGCATCTTCTCATGGAATCCGGGATGCTTCCAGATCTAAACAAGGAGAAATTGGGCCAAGGAGGCCACCTAGGGGAATGCCCACCTAGGGAACACAAGTCAATCACCTAGGTGCAACACTTCTTCACATTTTGACGAGTAATTAAATATATGTAAAATAAATGGTTCCCTTGGTATATAAGGTTAATCAGGACTAAAATAAAGAATTCTTACCTTTTCTTCTGAAGCTATGTGTCTTGGTTGTTTTCTTTTCCGAGTTTGGATTTTACATTCACGACAATTTCATTCTTAGGTTTTCTGAAGAATAACCAGTGCGCCTTCCTTCATGGCTTCTTCCTGGTGACTCCATTTTCCATGCTTCCACCTCTGAGAGAAATATTATCTCATTAGTTAAGCACTCTCTTAGGGAGAAAATCATTTCCTTGGAGTTTTCTGAGGCAGAAGGTAGGGCACACCAACTAGGGTTTGCGCCCTTGCTGGTTTCTTCTTTGTTGGAATGAAGTGAGTGCGCCCTCTTCCATGGCTGCACTGGGCTTCTCCGACTAATCCCTAGAGGTCACTCTAATATTGCCAACACCTATTGGCCACTCTTGAATCACCCCGGTCTTGATCCCCATTTGCTTGGTCACCCAAACTAATGGTGCGTCCCTGAGGAGATTTTTTGGTCAGAAGCCGAGATATGGCTTGCATGGTCACCTTCTCCTATAGATCGCCTTCTTGGGCAAGGGAGTACACCGAGACTTTTATAGGCTTCATTACATGCAATCCATGGATGCAATATCATGGGATACCCAAAAAACATGGACCCTAAAAACCACGTGCTTTGACCTAAAAACCATATTTAACTCATTAACTCTTGAGTCAAGGTTAACAAAACATGCATGCCCCCCCACATATTCAATCTACCTAAATCTATGTTTATACTTTTCATAGGTGGCCTAATAAACTATGGGTACACATGCATATCGTGGTCTTACAATATTCCCATTTACATGAAATCAATCATTTTTAAAATGCTAAAGTAAATACATCTTTTTTTTTTATTTCACAGAGACTTAACCATCACCTCCCTTCAAATTCTATGTGAACACAGATGGTGAGACACAACATGAAAATAAATCTTCATTAACCATACCTGAACATGAAGTTGTTTCAACTGAATTTGCTTCTATTTTGGAGTCCTCTTTGGATTTGTGTTCTCTTTTCCAACAATCCTTCTTGAGATGCCCAGATTTCCCACAAAACCAACATTTTCCCTTACCCTTACTTTCTTTCCTTGTGTAGATCGACCTCTGATCACCATTGCTTATACTCTTGAGGTTTCCTTACTATATATTCTCCTCATTTCCTTAGAAAACAAAGCTCCCACAACAGTTTATGTAATGGTCCCTTCGTTAATACGATGAAGTAAGTAAGTATAATGGTAATTTGTTTTTGAAACATGAGTTAGAATAAGTGATATGGGGTAAAATCATACATCAGTAATTCAGAATCTATTCTCAACTACATCACTACACAATAAGAATCAATACATGACATTAATGTTACTAATATATCAATCACATCACATGAAGATAGCAAAAGGTGTCCACCTGCCCAACCTACCCTGCATGGTTAGGACCTCCAAGACACATAATCAATGCTCAAGTTGAGGATTCATTCGATCAATTTTGACCATTTAATGTCTCAAGAATGACGCCTGTTCTAAGGAACATGGAGGTATCTAATTCCCACATCCCCAATCTAATGAAGGAGCATCGCCAGCACGATAAGCGAGCCAACGCAGAAGCAGAGGACAACTGGACAAGCCAACACACATTTTGAAAACACTTTGGAATTGATGCGCCAAACCTTTAAAGAAGTCATTTATGAAGACGCACTTGTACATTGTAATGGACCTTGAGTGGATAGCTCTCGTCCTTAGGTAGATAGACGGAATTTATTTTAGTTAATGCTGGTAGATAGGAACTTAATTGTAGATTTGATAGCTTTAGAGTCCAAGAGGGAAAATGGATATAAACACCCTCATTGTACATTGTAACATTATCAATCAAGAATAGAAGCAGGAAGAAGAGAAGAGCAAGCAGAGAAGTGTGTGAAGAACACCCATGTACAAACATTTGAATTAATAGAAGAAGCTTTGATTCAAATTCATGGTTTTGTGTTGTTTCTCTGTATATTGATGTTACGCTCATGAATATTTTCTTCCTGTCATACATTTGATTTTATATGTTGTGTATGTGATTTCATGGTTGAATTGAAGTCTGAGAGGGTGAGTGAATGAGTTTCAATTGTTTCTCTAATTGAGCCAGAGAATTCCTGCAAGGAGTGCAGTTGAAGTGTCTGCAAGGAGTGCGTTGACATCGAGGGCTTGGTATTGCGAGTAGCGAAGTCACGATAGAGATGAAGTCCCGATAGAGGAAAGAGGAAGTCAGCGTTGAATGACATATCGGGTCTTGGGGATTTGAGAACCTAGTGTTCAACCTTTGAACTCGCGAAGTCACGATTTTTGATTCCCCGATAAATCAAGGAAGGGGGATCGCACAAGAGAACTATGGGTGCAAAATTCCTGATAGGGAATTAGAGGAACCATTGAGTTCTTCAGGCCGAGGAAAGAAGAATATCCTGTGAGTGCGCGTGGACCTTACGACCTGCGGGTAGTGAAGGGGCCGCGTTGCCATCAAGTGGTATCAGAGCAGGATTATTTCTTTTCTTTTTGGAGCAGAGAAGAGGATTTTCCATGCCGCCAAGGAGAGAAAGACAATCACCTTATCTAGAAGATAGGGAGGTGCGAAGAAGAGGCAGGAAGGTAGTCAATCCAGAAATGGAGAGAAAAATGTGAGATCTTTGAGCAAGACTCGAGGACATGGAGACAGCTCAAAGACGCACAGTTAGTGTGGGAGATTTCAGTGATTTAGAGGATGAAGTTGAAGCTGAACGCAAGGAGGAAGTTACAGCCGAGGATGTAGCAAATGAGTGTTTGATTAAAGCTATCGCCAGGATGGGTGCGAAAGAAAAAATGGACATTCCAGTTTATGAGGGAAATCTGGATGCAGAAGAGCTTCTAGACTAGATTAGAGCTCTTGACACTTATTTTGATTATGAAGATATCGAGGAGGATAATAAAGTCAAGCATATTGTTACGTGCTTGAAAGGACATGCAGCATTGTGGTGGGACGAGCTACAAGATGACAGACGCTGCAAAGGCAACCAGAAGATCAAGAGTTGGGATCGAATGATTGCAAAGATGAAAGAGAAGTTCATCCCAAGAGACTATCAAATAACTTTGTTCAGAAGGTTGCAGAACCTAAGACAGAAACTGATGACAGTGAAAGAATACACTTAAGAATTCTATCGACTGAACATCAGAGCAGGTCATCGGGAGAGTGATGATGAGAAGGTTTCCAGATACCTGAATGGTCTGAGATATGACATTCAGGATGAGTTAAGTATGGTTACCATCAAGACGGTGGAGGATGCTTATCAGATGGCTTTGAAAGATGAAGAGAAGTTGATCCATAAGCAATGTCAGTGAGGGCGAGGTAGGAGTCAGCCTAGAGGCAAAGTAGTTGCCCAGGAGAAATACTAGAAACCCAAGGAGGAATGGAAGAACCCTCAGGGTAAAATTGAAAGAGGTGGAACCTCACAAAGACAACCGTACATTGAACAGAGAGGACAACATTATGAATAGAGAGGAGATTATGCTGATGCAAAAACTTTTCCTCGTACCAGAGGTAGAGGAAGAGGCTGAGGTGGAGTAATCACATGTTTCACATGTGGAAAGAATGAGAATAAGTCTTATGAGTGTCCAGAGAAAAAGAAGGACATTGGATAAGATCACATCACAGAAGAGCAGAGGTGAGATGTTGAGGCAGAATATGCAGAAGGCGAAAGGTCACTGATGATGCGAAAAGATCTCTTAACACCTGGGAAGGAGGTGGAGGACTCAGCTCAAAGGACCATACTATTCAGGACAGCTTGCAAAACCAAGGATAGGGTGTGCAAGGTTATTGTTGACAGTGGTAGCATGGATAATCTTGTTTCAACTGAGATGGTGGAAAAGCTGGAGCTGGAGACGATTGATCATCCGAGCCCATACAGAGTTTCATGGCTACGAAAAGGACACCAGGTAACTGTTACTAAACAATTCTTGGTTGAATTCAAAATAGGAGGGTATAATGATAAGATTCTGTGTGATGTTATTCCCATGGATGTATGTCATTTATTGTTGGGTAGACTATGGCAATATGACAGAAATGTGGTTCATGATGGGAGAATGAACACATATACTTTAGAGACGGATGGGAGAACCCATATGTTGCTTCCGATAAAGAATAAGGAGGTAAAGCCAGAGGTAAGAAACACAGTACTTCTCATGAGTGGGAAGGAGCTTCTTACAGAGGTGAAGAAGAAAGAAGATCCACAATTCTTTGTGGTCAGAAAGCCAAGAATTGTTCTGACTAGTACAAGAGTGGATGATTTACCAGATGAGATTCAGGAACTACTGGAAGAGTTCGTTGACATCATCGTGGACGAATTACCTCATTTGTTACCACCAATGAGGAGTGTGAGTCATCATATAGATCTCATACCAGGAGCTAGTTTTCCGAATAAAGACGCGTATAGGTTGACACCGCAAGAAAATGAAGAGGTTAAGAAGCAGGTCCAGGAGTTATTGGACAAAGGTTTGGTCAGGGGAAGTTTGAGTCCATGTGCTGTTCCAAGGGTACTGAGTCCAAAGAAAGACGGAGGCTGGAGAATGTGCATCAACTCAAGAGCGATCAATAAGATAACCATCAGGTACAGATTCCCACTGTCGAGAATGGATGATCTGATGGATTGACTGAGCGGGGCAAAGTTCTTTTCAAATATTGATTTGAAAAGCGGATATCACTAGATTCGCATGAGAGAAGGCGATGTATGGAAGACATCATTCAAGACAAATGAAGGTTTGTATGAATGGCTACTCATGCCATTTGGCTTGACAAACACACCGAGCACCTTTATGAGGTTGATTAATGAAGTCTTGAGGGAATTCATTGGGAAATTTTTCGTCGTATATCTGGATGACATACTGATTTTCAGTAATTCAGGGGCTGAACATCTGAAGCATTTGTCCATAGTGATGAAGAAGCTACAACAGGAGAAGTTGTTGATAAATATGAAAAAGTCCTCATTTATGAAGACATAACTCATTTACTTGGGATTTGTCATATCGGTGAATGAGTTAAGGATGGATCCAGATAAAGTAGAAGTGATCAAGAATTGGCCATCACCGAGAAATGTTTTCGAGGTGAGAAGTTTTCATGGCTTAGCTAGTTTCTACCGGAAATTCATCAGGAATTTCAGTGGAATTAGTGCAGCAATGATGGACACAGTCAAGAAAAGACATAAATATTTTCATTGGACTGAAGAGGCAGAGAAGAGCTTCAATCTGTTGAAGCGAAAGATAAGGGAACAACCAGTGTTGGTGTTGTCGTCAGGTGAAATGTGACGCAAGTGAGTTTTCCATAGAAGTGGTCTTGAGTCAAGAAGACATAGCAATTGCATATTTCAGCGAGAAGTTGAATGAGGAGAAACTGAAATACTCCACGTATGATAAAGAATTTTATGCTATCATACCAGCAATGAAAAAGTGGAGGCATTACTTGATCCCAAAAGAGTTTGTGTTATATAGTGATAATCATGCATTGCAGTTTGTGACTCAACAGGAGAAGTTGAATCAGAAACATGCTAAATGGGTAGAGTATATGCAGAATTTCACATTTGTGATTAAGCATATTTCAGGTACTGCTAACAAAGTGGCTGATGCTTTGAGCAAGAAGTGTTTGTTGCTGCAAGAATTCCAAGTCAAAACATTGGGTTTTGAAAATCTCAGGGACATGTACGCAGGAGATGCAGATTTTGCAGAGGCGTATGAAGCAACTAAGAATCCAGTTCTCAGAGACAGAAGGCCTTGGATAGATTATATGATCCAGGAAGGATTGTTATTCAGAGGCAATCAACTGTGTATTCTGAAATGCTCCATGAGGGAGAACTTGTTAAAGGAAAATCACAGTGGTGGATTAGCAGGACATTTTGGCCATGAAAAAAAATTCGTGAAGCTAAGCGAATCATACTTTTGGCCAGGGATGTGAGAAGAAGTTAAAAGATTTGTTGACAGGTGCAGGATTTGCCAGCATTAGAAGGGGAGAAAGAAGAATGCAGGTTTTTATCAACCACTGCCCATACCAGAGAGACCATGGGAGGCGATAAGTATAGATTTTGTATTGGGTTTGCCAAAGATGCAAAGAGGTGTTGATTCGATCTTTGTAGTAGTGGAAAGGTTTTCAAATATGGCACACTTCATCCCATGCTAGAAGACCAGCGATGCGACACACATCGCAAATCTGTTCTTCAAGGAGGTCATTCGACTTCATGGGTTGCCAAAAAGCATAGTTTCGGACAGAGACACGAAATTCATAGGGCATTTCTGGAGAACCTTATGGAAGAAGCTAGGAACTAATTTGGAATTTAGTTCAACTTATTATCCTCAGATGGATGGACAAACGGAGGTGGTGAATAGAAGTCTGGGAGACTTGCTGAGAAGCTTGGTGACAGAGCACCATAGCAGTTGGGACCACATATTACCACAGGCAGAGTTTGCATACAACGATTCAGTGAACAGGAGCACAAGAAAAAGTCCATTTCAGATTGTGTATGGAACACAATTGAGAGGAGTCTCTGAACTGAGTGATCCAGAATCAACTGCTACTAGAAGCGCTAGTGCAGAAGAATTCGTTGAGGCGATGAAGGAACTTCACAGCAGGGTGAAGGAACGACTGCTGAAATCAAGCCAGGAGTACAAGCACAGGGCAGATCAACATCGGAGACAACCTGAATTCGAAGTTGATGATCTGGTTCTGGCACACTTAAGGAAGGAAAGGTTCCCGAGAGGAACATACAACAAGTTAAAAATGAAGAAAATCAGACCATGCAAGTTCTTGAGAAATTTCGGAGAAAACGCTTATGAAATCGATTTGTCGGATGGCATTTGAATATCTCCGATATTCAATATCGCAGATTTATACCCGTACAGGGTTGGAGAAGCAGAGACTGGAGTGGAGCAGCCAGTGATCCAGTGGGTGAAGAAGATGCCAATTGCAGAGAAGTCGCAGATGGAGTGCATATTGGACAATAAAGTGGGTAAGAAGACCAGGAGGAAAGAATACTTTGAGTATCTGGTCAAGTGGAAGATGCCAGCTGGGAGAGCGAAGCAGTGATACAGAAGCATGGATAGACCGTGCGGGAGCTCATTGATAGGAGCCCATGAAAATTTTCAAGCCGAGAAGTATGATGCAGGAGCATCGCCAGCACGACAAGCGAGCCAGCACGGAAGCGGAGGACAGCTGGACAAGCCAACACACATTTTGAAAACACTTTGGAATTGATGTCCCAAACCTTTAAAGAATTCATTTATGAAGACACACTTGTACATTGTAATGGACCTTGAGTGGATAGCTCTCGTCCTTAGGTAGATAGATGACATTTATTTTAGTTAATGCTGGTAGATAGGAACTTAATTGTAGATTTGATATCTTTAGAGTCCAAGAGGGAAAACAGATATAGACACCCTCATTGTACATTGTAACATTATCAATCAATAATAGAAGCAGGAAGAAGAGAAGAGCAAGCAGAGAACTGTGTGAAGAACACCCATGTACAGACATTTGAAGTAATAGAAGAAGCTTTGATTCAAATTCATGGTTTTGTGTTGTTTATCTGTATATTGATGTTATTCTCATGAATATTTGCTTCCTGCCATACATTTTCTTTTATATGTTGTGTATGTGATTTCATCATTGAATTGAAGTCTGAGAGGGTGAGTGAATGAGTTTCAATTGTTTCTCTAATTGAGCCAGAGAATTCCTGCAAGGAGTGTAGTTGAAGTGTCCGCAAGGAGTGCGTTGACAGAAGGGTTCAATTAGAGATAGCTTTTGTCCTCATTTTCTCAAAGGTGTAGTTAGGCACAAGTGTCGTGAAAGGAGTGCGCAGGCGAAGGAAAAGCCTTAGGGTTGCGAACCTGAGCAAAGGTTTGAAAGACTCTTGCTGCAGGAGTGCGCAGAGTCGAGCGACTTCAACACTTAGACAAGGTTGAAGATTTTCCGCAAGGAGTGTGTGCAAAGTTCCTTCTAAGTAATTGAGAATTGCAGGGAAGCTCAGGAGGAATAGACCTTCGAATTCACTGAAGGGTAAGTGCAGGGAAGCTGTCGTGGAAAGTCTTAGAGGAAACGTCGCAGGTTTGCGAGCAGGAAAATGAGTCTCGTAGGGGGAATCTTCGTCAATTTCGTGGATTGCACAAGGAATAACGGACGATCGAAATCATTCGTGGAGATTTCGTGAAGTTCCGTGGGCCGTTGGATCTTACAGAGGTGCAAGGAGATTATGGCGCGAATGTCTGAAGGTTCGGAGCTCAGGAGGGGCAGAGCCATTGATCTAGGCCACCAGAGCCATCGGATCTACACGTAGAATCGTGTATCGGGGACTCGCAAGGTGAAGTTCCAAAATTTCACGATGAGAATTGCGATATCGCGAGACGTGATATCCCGATGGAGGGTCGTGTGGGCCACAGTCAAGGTTAGTGGAGTACAGGTGGCACGTAGTCATTGGGACCTCACCGCGAGAAGTCCCAAATATTTGGTGTTAGGATTCACGATCCCGCGAAGTCCGAAGTTCCGACGAAGATAAGGGACCATTGAAAAGTCAACTCACACGTGCATCGTCGTTTCGGCACATCGGGTATCGGGGGTTGGAAAAACGAGGGCTTGGTATCGCGAGTAGCGAAGTTGCGATAGAGTCAAAGTCCCGATAGAGGAAAGAGGAAGTCAACGTTGACTGACATATCGGGTCTTGGGGATTTGAGAACCTAGTGTTCAACCTTTGAACTCGCGAAGTCACGAGTTCGGATTCCCTAATAAATCAAGGAAGGGGGATCGCGCAAGAGAACTATGGGTGAAAAATTCCCGATAGGGAATTAGAGGAACCATTGAGTTCTTCGGGCCGAGGAAAGAAGAAGATCCTGTGAGTGCACGTGGACCTTACGACCTACAGGTAGTGAAGGGGCCGTGTTGCCGTCACAATCATATTCCACATTCAAGACCAGAATTATCTGCAATAATTAACCATGATTTCATCAAGGAACCAAAGAATAATCAGTTACGCTTTATAAAGCATTCAAGTAATACTGAAGTGTAATTGGGAAAGGATTATAACTAACTATTATTTAAAGAATCAATAATTTCCACTTAGTAAGAAGTAGAGACTCTATTCATGAAGTCCTCTAAACTGATAGTACTATAATTTCTATGCTATTTAATTAAACATGAAACTCATCATACAATTCTTGATCAACAACTACTTCCTAGACTTCACTATGTTTAACTAAACTTCCAACAAACACAAGTACTTTCAATTATTTATGAATTAAGGGTATTCAATAATAATGTTGTATTCTACACGAAACAAGATAAAAGAGATTCACAATCAATTATTAGGATCAAATTTAATACAATGCTATCACCTTTTAATCCATATATTCTAATTACTAGAATCTCGGTATGACTTTTATCCTTAAAATTTTATCATAACATTAACTTGACCCTTTATCACTTATTGGAACATAAGTCAAGATTGTATAGACTAGAAACAACCACATTTATGTAAAAAGTGGTTGATATATGTCGATGCGCCATTTTCCACCTTTTTAAAATTAATGGCAACAATCGGTGTATATCAACCACTTTTTATATAAATGTGGTTCTTGTTAGTTGACGGTCGACATGCAACCATTAATAAATTAATACATTTTAAGTGTAATAAATAAATAATAATTAATTATCTTTAATTTTTTAAAACTAATTATTAATAATTTATTACTTAATTGTTAATAATTAATTAATTATAACTAAGTAATTGAAAATTATTAATTATTAATAAAAAAAACTAATTAATAATTGATATATATATATATATATATATATATATATATATATATGGTTGGATTTTTTGTCCTCGTAGGTTTCGAACTGATGACTTTTCAATACGGAGTGGCTTAACAACACACTCTGTTACCAGTTGTCCTACACATCGGGGACAATTAATAATTGATATTAATAACAAATAAAATATTAATCAATAATTGATTATAAAATATAAATTAGTTAATGAGAAATAAAATACTACATAACAATATAATAAACTAAATAATAATAATAATAAAATAACCTTGTGATAATAATAAAGTAAAACTAAACTAAAAAATTGAAAAAACAAAAACCAAAGTAATAATGTAACATATTAATTAATTAATTAAGTATTTTTTTAATAATTTATTAAAATATAAGGAGATTGTTAAGTATATTCATCAAATAATAATACATTAATAATATATAAATACTTTGATCATTGATATAATATTACATAAATGAACTAAAGTAATAAAGTATATATATAATTAATTAATTAATATAATAATAAAAAAATACATTTTGGTATTATTAATGGTAATAGAAAAATGTATTATTAATGTTAATATTATGTATAAAGATGATGAATACATTTTATAAAGTAATTATCAATATATTAATGTATAAATGTAACATATTAATTAATAAATACCTTATTAATATATTGTATTAATTAATCTATGCATTACTACATTATACATTAATAATAAAATAGTAAAGTTAAAAAAAATACACTAATACAATAATGTATTAAAAAGTATTAATACTTTATTATATTAATTTAATGTATAAAATAAAATATTAATTAATGTAAAATAATAAATAAGTGATACATTAATAATTAATAATGTAAGATATTAATTAATTAATATATTTGTATTTTTAATTGATACATTGTGAAAGTATTAATACATTAATATAATAATAATGCATTAAAAAAAATACATTTAATGCATTAATAAAAACATTACTAAAGTATTAATACATTAAAATATAAATAAAGTTATAATACACTAATGTATGAATGTGTACTAAAATGTATTAACTAACCAATATATTAATACATTATTAATTGGTACATTGCTAAACTATTTATACATTAAAATATTAATAAAGTATAAATACACTAATAAAATAATGCATTGATAAAATAGTAATACATTACTAAATTAGTTATAGATTAATGTAATGTATAAATTAAAGTCATTAATAAATTATTAATTAACATCTTGCTAAAGTATTAGTAAACTAATAATGTAACACATTAAATACATCATTAGATATTTTAACACATTAAATACATTTAATATATTAAATGCATTAATAAATACATTATTAACATGTCCATTGGATGTAGCTTGCGTGGTTTCTAGTGACGTGTTGTTCCCTTCAATGGGTTTATAAGATGATATTGTTATTGAGCCTCATTTCTCTAATATTTTGAAAATGCTCTACCTCCTCGTATTCTAATAAAAATATTATTAAACTGTTTATACATTAATAAGACATAATTACATTAACTTAATGTATGTATAGATTAATACATTATTAATTAACACATTGTAAAAGTATTAATACAATAATAAAGTAATACATTGATAAAGTAGTAATACAACAAACTTAATGTATTTAGTAATACAATATTAAAGTATTCAAAAATTAATAACACATTATTACACCTTGGTTGACTTTGGGAAGGAAAGGTTGATTATGGTTGACATGGAACATTTTCGTTGACCATGACCTTGCTAGACCATGCCCATGAATAATTATGGTTGACCATGAACATGGTTAATTATGGTTGACCTTGGATTGCCATGATCATGGTTAATTATGGTTGAACGTGACCATGGTTAAATTATGTAGATGTGCACCACATTTTACTTCCATAGACCTTAACTATGGATGACCTTCAGTATGGTTGAATTTGGTTGATCACGACCATGATTGACTATGGTTGACTATGGTTGAACATGGTTGACAATGTTAACCATGTTTGGAAATTGTTGTCTATGGGTGACCATGCATTGCCATGACCATGGTTGACCAAGACTATGGATGGCATTTAGATAAAGACATTTCTAATTGTTTGTCACAAAATGACAACAAGATATTTGAGTCACATTAAGACGACGAGGCTATGTTCATGACATTGTGACGATGAGGCTATGTTCATCACTTTGTGATAATATGGTTATTTTTGTCAGAATGCGACGAAGGGGCTAAGTTTGTCACATTGCGTCGACAAGATATTTTCGTCACATTACGATGACAGGATATTTGTGTCACATTTTGAAGATAGGATATGTTCATCATATTGCAACGACGAATATTGTTCGTCACATATTGACAATAATGGGGCTATGTTAATCACATTGTGACACCAAGACATTTAAGTAAAAAGTGGATATGTGATGAACAAGAATGTCGTATGTTAATCATATGTCATATGGCTATGTGATGAACATAAATGTCATATGTTCATCACATTGTAATGATAGGATGTTTATTTCGATGGTGTGGCTATGTTCATCACATTTTGATGATAGGACATTCTTTGTCACATTATGATGACGGGATATTTGCATCATATTGTGATGGTGAGGATATTTTAATCACATTGTGACACGGATATGTTCATCACATTGCGACAATATGGTTATTTACGTAAGAGTGCGATGGAGGGGCAAAGTTCATCACATTGCGATAACACAATATTTGTATCACATTATGATGATAGGATATTTGCATCACATTGCGACAACGGGGCTATGTTCATCACATTGCAAGGAAGAGATATTGTTTGTCACGTATTGATGATGACGGGGATATTGTGATGATGGGGATATGCCCATCACTTTGCGATGACAATCCATTTAAGTAAAAAGTGGCTATCTCATGAACATAAATGTCCTATGTTATGAACATAAATGTTGTATGTTCATCATATGTTGTATGGCTATGTTATGAGCATAAATGTCATATGTTCATGACATTGCAACGATAGGACATCTATTTCGACAATAGGGTTATGTTCATCACATTGAAATGAGAAGACATTGTTTGTCACATTATGACGATAGGATATTTGCATGACATTGTGGCGAGGAGGATGTGTTGATCACATTGCGACGAAGAGACTATGTTCATCACATTGCAACAATATGGTTATATTCATCACATTGGGACGACGAGGCTATGTTCGTCACATTGCGACATTATGGCTATGTTCGTCACATTACGACAACATGACATTTAATTAAAAAGTGGCTATTTGATGAACATAAATTTGTATGTTCATTGTATGTAATATCGCTATGTGATGAACATAAATGTCATATGTTCATCGCATTGCAATGATAGGAAATTTATTTCGATGATAGGGCTATGTTCATCACATTGCAAAGACACAACATTATTTGCAACATTATGATGACATAATATTTGCATCACATTGTGACGACGAGGATATATTAATCACATTGCGACGATGAGACAATGTTTGTCACATTGTGATGATGAGGCTATGTTCATCACATTGTGACGATATGGTTATTATCATCACATTGTGACGACAAGGCTATATTCGTGACATTAGGACGATGAAGCTATATTCATCGCATTGCGACAATATGGTTATGTTTATGACATTATGACAATATGGTTATGGTGAGGCATGGCCATCTATGGAAAACAAGTGTCAAACATGGTTAACCATTGTCAACCATGGTCAACAATAGTTAACCATTGTCACGTGCAATCAATGTAAACCATAGTTATGTTTTTCACGTTGTGACAGTATTGTTTTGTTTGTCACATTGTATGTTCATCATATAAGGATATGTTCCTCACATTGTGCCAATATGGGTATGCTCATCGCAGTGTGACGACGGGGCCATGTTCACCACATTGTAAGGAAAAAATATTTACATGACATGATGATGATTGGATATTGATTCCAAAAAGTAGTTAAAGTTTAGAATGTAAAATTATGCTAATAAAAAACATTTGAAATATAAATATATTACATCAATTACTTATGAGTAATACATAATAATTAGGTAAACATGTTGATGAGTTAAAAATTTAAACAATTAACACATCGAACAATTAAACATTTATTTTCTACCAAATTGAAGAGGTTGTTCAACATTTGCATGCAAGTAGGAGATCCATAAGAGAGTTTTGCATAATTTAGTTTTAAGCCAAGAACTTGTATTATAGCATCCATGTATTGTATTATAGCATGTAGTTTCCCATCATCAATGGAAATCTTATTCAATATTTACTTATCTATTACAAATTCTCCTTTTGAATGAATTTTCTTATGGCCATTTATAACCATTCCTATTATATTTTGAGTTATCCAATATATAGTTAAAAAATATTTTATATATAAATATTTTTTTGCTATGAAATTTTTAACATATAAAAATCTAAAAATATTGTTTATTACTAACAAAAATACAAATAACTTAAAATATAGTTTATTATTATTATTCCATTTACAAATACATTGTTAATATAAAAATATTAAATATCCCAAATTATATATATATATATATATATATATATATATATATATATATATATATAGATATAGATATAATTTGGGATATTTAAGATCAAATAATAAAAATAAACTCTAATACAAATAACCCCAACTATAATAGAAATAAACCTAAATTTAATTTGACTCTAACACTAACTCTAATAACTCTAAAAATATATTATTAATATATTATTATTAATAACTCTAAGGTCTAAGAGATGCCAGAGGACGACAACAAGGGAAGACACAAGACAATACATGACTTTTCCAACAACCCAACCCTTTTATCAAGTCTAACTGGTCAATATTTACAATCTAAATTAGTGTTAAATACAGATCTACTTTAACCAGTCTAAATCACTAAGTCAGTGATTTACAACCTAAATTAACATGATATACACTTCTATTTTAGCTATTCTAAATTACCAAATTAGACAACCACGATATAAAAATTAGCATTAACCATATATCAAATTTAGCAAGTGAGTACTACTACTAGTTAATAGATTGCAATTCTCATTTAATCCTTAAAACAAATCTGATTCACAAGTCTAAAATTTACAATTTAGAGCTTATTACAATCAATCTAACATTATCACAATCTCATTTAATCATTAATTAATATGTAAATGGGCAATTCTAAATTAATCCCAAAATTACAATCTAACTAGCAATTGACATCATACAACAACAATAACTATAGCAATGCAGAATGCAACAATGAAACACTTATTAACACATTTAATTACCACATATTGTCTATCTATACTAACCGTACTAAAATGACATTTGTATATTAACATTAAAAAGAATCTGCTAAGAAGTGACAATGCCATTAAATCCATATACCTTCAATGAGAAATTAATCCATACACATTCAATGAGGTTTACTGCCATATGCATTTAATGAAATTTAATGCCATATTCATCTAAAGAGATTTAATTGTCATATGCCTGATCATAATTAATGTCATTCAGAGTAATTCAATGCAGTCGATGCCATTTCTAATTGATGTCCTACAACAACACTTATTACTGCTAATAAAATGGAGGGAACCTGTCCAAAACCAATAATGCAAATTAGACAGGTTGTCAAGTAAAAGTAAAACTCAGGGGTAAGAAAGCCAAAGAAATTAGTTGGTCGTCTAGAAAATGCTAATTTGATTTCCTTCAATGCAGAATCCAATATCTGGCTGTCTAAAAATGTAAGAAGTTTCTGTGTAAAGTAAATGTAAATTACCATTGTTGTAAAACTACGTTGTAATTACACATTGGTTGTCAAAAATAAATCGGAATAGATGTAGATTGATAAGTCACCAGGTAATCTAAATAAAATACAACTGAATATAAAATGCATCCTCAATCAAATTTATGCACTGACTGTCAATTAAAAACTGAATGGGGCAACATCGCAGAGAACGTAAACGCAACTTTCACAATGAAGATTGCAGATATCCCCGCTGGGTTTTGGTGCCCAAAATAAAATGTAGAGATCCAATGCAATTTCTATGGTTAAAAGAGAATCGAACGACACCCTTCACCGGTGGAAAATTCGCCAGGTCATAAGCAATGATTGCTATCCAAAGGAATGGAAAATCGTAGCACTGGGAAAATGGAAAAACCGCCAGGTGACACTTTGACAAACGTGGTCTCATCCAACAACAATGGCAGTCTTAACTCTGGCATAAATGTAGTACCTGAATAAGCATGTGTAATAAAAAAATATTGTTTTACAGTAGAAGGAAATTCGACTGGTTTCTTGATCGCTATAAAATAAAGTAAGATTTGCAAAACAGCGTAGGTAAACATGCAATCAAGAATAAGGAGGGTTAAATTCCCCATAGTAAACTCGCCTTTCGATTTCATTAAAGGAATAAAATGCAATCGCCATCACTGCTATCAAACACAAAGTGCATTACCCCTAAATAAAAATGTTGTACATTATATAGAACATAATGGAAATGCAGATTGTTGTCCTTAAATAAATATATAATCGCAAGTATAAGCACGGTAGCTATGCCCCCAATCACAAAGTAGAACCACCACTAGTGACACCACCAAGCGCTACCCAATACATAGTATAAACGAAGGAAAAAATTACAACTTAGAAACATGAAGAAAAGAATAAAAATGTATTCAAATACCTCGAAAAATGCCAATCGAGTCAAGTAAGGTGCCAAGGTAAAATCATTTGACATAGGTGTGAAAACGAAAGGTGAAATTTTGCATAGTAAGGGAAGACCAAAAGTATAACAACCACACAGAAATTTGCCTGGAAAAGCATTAAAAAATTTCGACAATATTTATTTAAAATATCAGAGATCAATTCATTAAAATGCAGAGATTGAACACAAAATATAATAAGCGGTTTGTTGTGGGAATAAATACCACTTCAGAGGTAATCGACACATCAAGGCACATGGTTCACTGACAAAGAACGATCACAAGGTTAGATGACTCGATAGAAACATCCTTCGCCCATCATCCACACACAGAAAATCATGGCGTTTAGATCCATAGGTTTATTAACAACGAAGTGACGACCATAGATCAGGCTCCTAACCAACTGCTCAGGCGTGGAATGATGAGTTAGGGACGAAGGAAAAAAATATATATAAACTGCAAATCATCACAAATCAATAAAACCATAGGACGTTCAAGACATGCAGGGATCAAAAGACAAGGGAATCAATCAACAACGAGCTTAAGGCTATGGAGAAAATCAGTCATCCATTGAAATGCTAAGTCAATCATTTTCTTTACCCGATTAAACATACATACTAAGAGCGTAAAGTATACTAATAATCTACCATGCAGAAATAAAGGAAGTGTACTATATCCCAAGTAGCTCGCTCTGATTTGTTGTCACACGCGCTCTGTACAGCTCCCGCTTACCAACCGATGAGACTTCACCGGTACCTCTCAGCCAACGCTAGGGGTACTCTTCTTCCCCCTTATCCCCACGAGTCGTAAAGGGGCCACACACATTAACCAAAGAATCAACTAGCTCCCAACTTGCCTCGCAAAGCTAAAGTACCACTCCTCACCGAGCTGGGTATCCCACCTCCCACAAGCTAAGTCAATCAAGTCTAAAATTCTATAGTGTAATGTAATGCATAACATAATAGATCCATCATCCTCCTCCTCCCTCCTTTATATAGATTTTTTAAGTCAATTAATTTCCCAAAATCCCTTTTAATTTAGTGTTCAATTATTTAATTCATAATAATCCTCCCCGTACATGTGTCACCCATACCCTTCATTGCACCATAAATTAATTTCCTTAATTAATTAATTACCCCTATTTCCCTCACCAACCTAAAATCATTCCTATAATCGCTCCTAGGTGTCCCCGTATTCCCTTACAAGTTTTAATGACTTTCCCCCTTACTAATTTATTAGTTGAGTTTAATTTAAAAAGTTCTTAAATGCTAGATACCTTACTAAGTTAGACTTTCTACTTTTTCTTTGTGTTTCCCCTTTCTTTTTATGTTTCCCCCTTTTTCCTAGTTTCCTAATTCTTTTAAATTTCCCTCTTTCCCTTTTCATTTAAATCTCAAATTGGCAGTTGTAGAAATTTAAATTTTTTCCCCTTTTCCTTTTTAATTAATAAACTTTTTAATTAACATATGAGACAAAACAATTATTTCTCCTTTTTAAATTTTATCCCCCAAAAGATTTTTTTTTTTTATAAAATAATGAATTGTTTACCCCTTTCTCATCACATGGTTAATGATGATTATCATTATTATTTATTTATTTTTGTTTTTATTGTTATATAAATATATATTTTTATTTTTATCTCAAGTATCTCTTAGACCAAGACTTTAATTTCCTAGACTCGGCGACATTTTATTAGGGAATTTGTTTTAAATATTTCTCATCAAAGTATTCATTCTAAGGCCATATAGGTTTATTCATTTATTATTTAACAACGCAATGTGCCCTTCAGGACTCACTAGGCGCTCCAAGGGTGCCACTCGCCCCATTATGTTTCCCTTGCACGACGTGCCATTTAGGACACACTACGTGCTCCAAGGGTGCCACTCACCTCAATTTGTTTCCCTTGTGTGACGTTCCCTTCAAGACAAACTACATGCTCCAAGGGTGCCACTTGCCTCAATCTGTTTCCCTTGCGTGAAGTGCCCTTCAGGATGCACTACGTGCTCCAAGGGTGCCACTCGCTTCTTGATTGACTTCGTAGACATCAAAAACCCTTGGAGTGAATACTCTGCTAGGTGATGTTTTGGGAGACTAAGGGCCTCTAAGGAATAAGGCCCCTGCCTTATTGCGCACCCCTTAGAATCATCGTGAGCGACTGTCACAGTCAGCCCTCACGACATCGTGGGGCTTCTCGAACTAGGTATTTGTTAACCTATAGTTCTAGCCATGACGGGAGAGCTAGTAGGTTGTGGCTGGGCTGCTGTCCACACCTCTCCCTCAACGTCTCTAGTAGTAGTGTGTGGCCCCTCTACTCCACATGTGAGTTTGGTCAATAATATATTGCCATCCTGCATCATCAACGAATCATGTCAGAATATATCCATAATCATATCATCTACTCATGCACAAATGTCATATATACAACAATCAAACACCAATAGTCCACTCCCTGACTCAATCTGAAGTTCAAGGGGTCGCATCGATGCCTATGCATCCTTGGGGTCCAAAATCCTGCACACCCAGGGAAAACTGAGTCAATAACACTTGTCTATGTCAATGCAACAAAATAACATGTCATCAATTCATAATGTCTCATAATCATAATCAAATGCCCAAAAGTATAATAATCTGGATCACTTGCGAGAAAGTGCCCTCAAAAAATAAGCTCGCTTAGTGTGCGCAAGAGAGGGATGTTACATACTCCCCCTCTTGGTATAAACTTCACCCCAAAGTTTCACAGTATATAAGTGTCGAAATAATGTGTATCACAGTATCATAATTCTATCTATCAAACAAAAAATGAAAACTCCTGGTGCATATCATATGTATCCTCCTAGGTCGCCGAGTGCGGACTATAGTTGTCCCACTGGACCTTGACCTAATCTACTGTTTGACACCATAACTGTCGAATGCGATGATCCAGGATGTGGATCGTCTCAGCCATGATCGCCCCCTCATATGATACCTGCAAGGAAATCATGTCAATAACATGTGTAGGATCACTAATATAATGTCTCAAAATAGATACGTGAAAAAAATTGTGCATACGCCTCAAAGAATCAGGCAAGGCTAGTCGATAGGACACGGGCCCCTTCCTCTCCACAATCTCGAAAGGTCCCACGAACATATGAGAGAGTTTATCTCCCTTTCCAAACGTGATCGAACTCTTATGTGGTTTTACCTACAAGAAGACTCTATCGCCAACTTTGTAACTATGGTCAACACAATGTGCATCGACAGAGCTCTTTTGTCGATCATGTGCTTCTTTGATCCTTTGTCTTATTGTTTTCATTTTCTCTTACATTTCTTGTATCACTTCTGGTCCCACAAGGACCCTATCCTCAAGTCGATCCCACCTCAAAAGCGTCTGACACGGTCGCCCGTAAATAAACTCGAAAGGCGCCATCTTAATGGTTCTTTGGTAATTTTTGTTATAAGCAAATTCTACCAGTGGCAAGAATTCCTCCCAACATTTTTGTTGGTCCATCACGCACATGTGCAACATGTCCTCCAAGGTATGTTTCATTCGTTCGGTCTTCCCGTCAATCTCCGGGTGATATGCAGTACTGAAGTTAAGTTGGGTTCCCAAGGCCTCTTGAAAACTAGTCCAAAATCGTCTCGATTGGATATAATCTTATTAGGCATGCCATGCAACCTCATAATCTCACTGATGAAAAAATTATCTATGTCAGGTGTTTGATACATTGTATGCATAGGAATAAAATGAGCACTCTTAGTCAGAGTGTTGACTACTACGAAAATCGAGTCATGCTTCCTTGCTGTCAGTGGAAATCCAACAATAAAATCCATCCAAATAACCTCCCATTTTGATTCCAGAATAGCGTGTGGTTGTAGTAATATTGCTGGATGTTTATGTTCAACCTTTGCCTGTTGACATTCTAGACATCTAGCCAATAGTTGACTATGTTTGCCTTCATTCCTTTACAGAAGAATAAGGGTTTAAGTTCCACCCTCATCTTCATGACTCTCAGGTCAGCCATGTAAACTGCTCTATGAGCCTCGTTTAGGATCAAGCTCCTCAACTCGTCATTCGGTGGTACGTAAATACGATTTTTAAACCTCAATAATCCATCCTCGTCAAACGTAATTCCTTCAAATCTTGGGACAACCATTGTGTTTTCTCCGTTAAAATCCTGGACCTCTTTGTACCAGTCATCGTCACGTTGTAAGGTTATAATATTTTCACATAGATTCGTCTAAAGAGGCAACACCGAAAATATGTGTGGTCTCTGATTCAATGCATCTACCACTCAGTTCATTATTCTTTTGATGTAAGAAATCTTGAAAACGTACTCGCTAAGAAATTATGACCAACGTCGTTGTCGCGTGTTCAGGTCACTTTGCGTAAATATGTGTTGTAGTCCACAGTGGTCCATATTTAGTTCAAATTTTCATCCAACTAGGTAGTGAATCCAAACCTTCAAGGCATATACAATGGCTAACAACTCCAAATAATGTGTCGCATAGTTCTCCTCATGCCTTCTTAGTTTCCTTGAGATGTAAGTGATCACTCGACCGTCTTGCATCAAGAATCCGCCTAAGCCTTCCTTGTCTGCATCAGTGCATACAAAGAAGTCCATGTCCATGTCAGGGACCTTTAGTATCAGTGTTGTCGTCAACATCTCCTCGAGCCTCCGAAATGATTCCACGCATTTCTCGTTCCAAACAAACTTCTTTCTCTTCTTCTGCAATTCTTTGATTGGATTTGTTATCTTCTAAAATCCCTAGACAAACCATTGATAGTATCCTTCTAAACCCATGAAGTTTCACACTTATGGG
The DNA here is from genome assembly GCA_009831015.1 of Picea engelmannii. Lineage (NCBI taxonomy): Eukaryota > Viridiplantae > Streptophyta > Pinopsida > Pinales > Pinaceae > Picea > Picea engelmannii. Next base: position 288,859 of record ML779913.1, on the reverse strand, counting down.
ACATTCGTCGGCGCAGGCCATTCCATAATAGCATCGACCATTGTTGGATCCACGGTGATACCTTTGCCGGAGATGACATGCCCTAAGTAGTGAATCATCAATTGATAAAATGAGCATTTGGAAAACTTCCCATACAATTTTTGCTCTCACATACACTGTAGTACCAAGCGCAAGTGATCATCATGCTCCTCCATCATCTGAGAGTAAATCAAAATATCCTCAATGAATACTTGGAAAAACTTGTCCAAGTAATCGTGGAACACCCCGTTCATCAAACTCATAAATACCCCAGGGGATTTTGTCATTATAAACGGTAAAACAATAAACTCGTAATGCTCAAACCTCATCTTAAAGGAATTCTTAGGGATTTCATACTCCTTAATCTGTAACTAGTGATATCCTAATTGCAAATTGATCTTTGAAAACATCGTCGCACCCTTCATATGATCGAACATATCATCAATCCTCGGCAACGGATATTTATTCTTGATCGTTGCCTTGTTCAATTGACGGTAGTCAATGCAAAGCCTCCACGACCCATCCTTATTTCATATGAAAATAACAGGCGCACCCCACGGTGACACACTTGGACATATCAGTCCCAGGTCCAACAACTCCTTCAGTTACATTCTCAACTCTTGTAGCTCCGGGGTCGACATCCGATAAGGCGTTCTTTCTATCATTTCAGTCCCCGATTTTAGGTCTATGGTAAACTCCAAGTCCCTCTCAAGTGGCATCCTAGGTAACTCCTCCGGAAATACATCTACAAACTCTCTCACCATCCGAAGGTGTTCTAGACCTTTCTCTACTCCCTTCTTGTTTAATGCAAGGACCACATAAATATTACACCCCTTGTGCATGATCTTCCGTAGCTGCAAGGAAGAGATGAAACTCAGGGAAAATCCCTGGTTCCGACCTACAATCATGCATCTTTTTCACTCATCATCAACCAAGATCAACCATTTTTTCTTACAGCTGAGTATCGCCTCATGCGATTCCAACCAGTCCATACCAATCAAGACATCATAATATCTTGAGATCGTGATGTACTGGTTGGACCTGGTGACAAACTCTCCCAGGTTGAGGTTACATCCTGTAACCTTTGCTCCAACCTTGTGTTTGGCTCCAGAAGCCATTTCTATGAAGATAAACTCATCATGTTTGATTGTCTTTACCTTAATACTTTTTAGCATTGCACTAGAAATGAAACTCTTGGTAGCACCAGGATCTATCAAAATACTAAGGGTCTGTTCAGCGACGGTACCTGACGTCTCACGCATAGTCGACTGGTGCACTGCCTGGTAGTTATTCACTGCTTCATGAATTTGATAGGCCTTACCCAAATCTCCCACAATAGTGGGTCCAGCTGATCGAGACACTCTATCCCTCTCCACTAGGCATTCGCACTGGTAGTGTGGCTCCCGACACATCCAACACCCCTTCTTCAGTCAGTTTCTCCTAGTACCCGAAGTAGAAGCTGATGGCCCACCAACCTGGAATCCTGGTTTGTTCGACTGAACATGCCTAAACTACTATTATTGCAGTCGACATTGTTGTTGGTGTTGTGGTCCCCGATAAGGTGTCCACTGTTGAGGCGTCGATCGTCGAGGTGTAGTGAAAGTGGATCCCCTCTGGAAGCCACGATATCTTGGCGTATGTCTAGCTGGTGTCTGATGCTTCTACGCACGAGATGACACTTTCCCTGCTGGTCTCGCTGGAGTCCTTCTCTTGCCCACTCTCATAAGATCCTCCTCTGTTCTGAGGGCCTTCTGGACAACATCATGCAAGATTTGAGGCATCAGAATCCTAACATTTGCACGTATGCTTCCGTTAAGGCCGAACACGAACCTGTTGACCTTAATTTTCTCAGTATTAAGATGCAGAGCATACCGAAGAAGCTCCATAAAATTGACCTCATACTCGAGCACTGTATGGTCACCCTATCATAAGGCATTGAACTTGTTGAGTTGAGGCTCAATGAATTCCTCTGATAGGTACCTTTCTCAGAACTGTTCCTTGAACAGTTCTAATGACACATCTTGGACGGCCATGTTCAGTTGTGGCATGAGCGTTTTCCACCATAGAAGAGTGCTCCCCTTCAGTTGAAATACTGCCATATGGACCTTCATGTTCGAGGTATAGTCGCGAAGTGAAAAGCACATCGCCATATTCTCCAACCATGCCTCGGTGGCTACGTCGTCCGGGGCACCAAAGAACTCAGGAAATTTGACCTTCTCGAGTTCTCGGTGAATGATACTAGTACCAACCAGAGCACGCGGTGGACCCTCAGGGGGTGTCGGGTCCCTAGCCTCATCTCTATCCAAACAGTTGATCATTGCCTCGGACATCCGCTGAAAATACCTCATCAACCCAACCACGTCACCCACCGCTATCTGCTCCTACCCGACAACCTGTTCATCTCCCTGGGGGTTGGACCCCTCAGGCATGGATGTTGTTGGAGGTGTCACGCCTCTTCCCATAGCATGTCGTCGTCTGCCTATGTGACATCCTCTAACCATGATTAACTGCACAAAACAAGTCAACTTAATTAGCAACATTATAATCAAATATCATATCAATGAAAGTCGTAGTGATTCCAAGTCGCGGGTTCAACCCGCTCTGATACCATGTGTAATGACCCCCTCTTTACAACTACAAGAGAAGAAACAATGCAATTTTTTTTTTTAAGGAAAGAAGGCAACGATGACAACATTTTAACCACAACACTGATGATGAATGCAAGCACGCAGTCTAGGAAATAAGCAACTCTGACTCCACTCACTGGCACAGGGGAAATGGGGAGAAACATGTGTAGGACAATAAGGAGGAATGACTACCCGCCCAACGCAAAAAAGATACGCCTACAAGCTAAGGGACAACTTCCCCCTCCCGACACAATGAACTTAATGAACAAGACTAGAACCTCAAGGCGCACGAACGAAACACATGAAGGTGTTCCACCCATGCGCCAAACGCAACTTACAATTCTCGACAACACTGAGACATAACACACCGACTCTGGACAAGTTCTTGTTCACCGCTATCCAATAGGGCGCTCCATGATCCCCTCATCAGGAATCATGTCGCCCCCAGGTGATAGATGCGTCAATAACCTTGGCACGACACACCCTATCTGGACCGAGGACTCTAGATAAATCCGACGCGATAGGAGCCGAATACCAACAAGAAAACCATGCCCATACCCCAACAATAGGTCGATGAGACGCCAGAGGACAACAACAAGTGAAGACACAAACCAATACATGACTTCATCAACAACCCAACCCTTTTATCAAGTCTAACTGGTCAATATTTACAATCTAAATTAGTGTTAAATACAGATCTACTTTAACCAGTCTAAATCACTAAGCCAGTGATTTACAACCTAAATTAGCATGATATACAGTTCTATTTTAGCTAGTCTAAAATACCAAATTAGACAGCCACTATATAATAATTAACATTAACCACATATCAAATTTAGCAAGTGAGTATTGCTACTAGTTAATAGATTGCAATTCTAATTTAATCGATAAAGCAAATCTCATTTGCAAGTCTAAAATTTACAATTTATACCTTATTACAATCAATCCAACATTATTACAACCTCATTTAATCATTAATTAAGATCTAAATGGGAAATTCTAAATTAATCCCAAAATTACAATCTAACTAGCAATTGACATCATATAACAACATTAACTATATCAATGTTGAATGAAACATTGAAACACTTATTAACACATTTAATTACCACATGATGTCTACCTATACTAACCATACCAAAATGACAGTTGTCTATTAACATTAAAAATAATCTACTAAGAAGTGACAATGCCATTAAAGCCATATACCTTCAATGAGAAATTAACCCATACACATTCAATGAGGTTTACTGCCATATGCATTTAATGCAATTTAATGACGTATTCATATAAAGAGATTTAATTTCCATATGCATGATCATAATTAATGTCATTCAGAGCCATTCAATGCAGTCGATGCCATTGCTAAACGATGTCCTACAAAAACACTTATTACCGCTAAATAAAATGGAGGGAAGTTGTCCAAAACCAATAATGCCAATTAGACATGTTGTCACGTAAAAGTAAAACTCAGGGGTAAGAATACCGAACCAATTAGTTGATCATCTAGAAAATGCTAATTCAATTTTCATCAATGCAGAATCTAATATCTGGTTGTCTAAAAATGTAATAAGTTGTTGTATAAAGTAAATGTGAATTACCATTGTTGTAAAACTATGGTGTAATTACACATTGGTTGTCAAAAATAAATCGGAATGCATGTATATTGATAAGTCACTAGGTAATCTAAATAAAATATAACTGAATATAAAATGTGTCCTTAAGAAAATTTATGCACTGACTTTCAATTAAAAATGGAATGGGGCAACATCACAGAGAAGGTAAACCCAACTTTCGTGGGGAATATTGCAAAGATCCCTGTCGGGTTTTGGTGGCGAAAAAAACGAAGAGGTCCAAGGCAGTAATTGAGGTTAAAAGACCATCGAATGGAAGCCTTCACCAATGGAAAATTTTCCAAGTAATAAGAAATGATTTCTATCCAAAGGAATGGAAAATCATAGCCTTGGGAAAATGGAAAAATCGCTAGGCGACACTTTGGAAATCGTGGTCTCATCCAGAAACAATGACAATCTTAACTCTGGCATAAACACAATACCTTAATAAGCCTGTGTAATAAAAAACTATCGTTGTATAGTAGAAGGAAATTCGACTAGTTGCTTGACTGCTATAAAATAAAGGAATATTTGTTGAACAACAGAGGTAAACATGCAATCAAGAATAAGGAGGGTTAAATTCCCCATGGTAAACTCGCCTTCCGATTTCATTAAAGGCACAAAATGAAATTTTCATCACTTCTATCAAACACGAAGTGCATTACCCCTAAATAAAAATGATGTACATTATACAGAACAAAATGTAAATACAGGTTGTTGTCCTTAAATAAATATATAATCACAAGTATAAGCACAGTAGCTACGCCCCTAATCACAGTAGAACCACCACTAGTGACACCACCAAGTGCTACCCAATACACAGTATAAACGCAGACAAACATTACAACTTAGAAACATGGAGAAAATAATAAAAACGTAGTCAAATACCTCAAAAACTACCAATTGAGTCAAGTAAGGTGCTAGGTTAAAATCATTGGCCATAGGTGTGAAAACAAATGGTGAAATTTTGCACAGTAAGGGCAGACCAGAAGTATAACAACCACACATAAATTTACATGGAAAATCATTAAAATTTGTTGACGACATTTATTTAAAATCGTAGAGATCAATTCATTAAAATGCAAAGATTAAATGCAGAAGATAATAAGCAGTTTGTTGCGGGAAGAAATACCACCTCAGTGGTAATCGACGCAACAAGGCACAAGGCTCACTTGACGAAGAACGATCACATGGTTAGACGATTAGGCAGAAACATCCTTCACTCATCATCCATGCATAGAAAAGAAGGGTGTTTAGATCCATAGGTCTATTAACACTGAAGTGACAACTATAGATGAGGCTCCTAGATTATTGCTCAGGCGTGGACTGATGAGTTAGGGACGAAGGGAAAAAAAAATATAAACCGCAAATCATCAAAAAAAAAAAAAACATAGGACAATCAATACATGTAGGGATTGAAAGCTAAGGGAATCAATCAACAACGAGCTTAAGGCTATGGGGAAAATCATTCATCCATTAAAATGCTAAGTCAATCATTTTGTTTACTCGATTAAACATACAGACTAAGAGTATAAAGTATACTAATGATCTACCATGCAGAAATAAAGGAAGCATACCATATCCCAAGTAGATCGCTCTGATTTGTTGTCCTGCGTGCTCCGTACAACTCCCACTTTTCGACCGATGAGACTTCATCGGTACCTCCTAGCCAACTCTAGGGGTACTCTTCTTCCCCCTTAGCCCCCCGAGCCATGAAGGGGCCACACACACTAACCAAAGAATCAACTAGCTCCCAGCTCGCCTTGTAAGGCCGAGCTACCACTCATCACCGAGCCAGGTATCCCAACTCGCACAAGATAAGTTAGTCAAGTATAAAATTCTGTAGTGTAATGTTACACATAACAGAAGACATCCATCATCCTCCTCCTCCCTCCTTTATATAGATTTTCTAAGTCAATTACTTTCCTAAAATCTATTTTAATTTAGTGTTCAATAATTTAATTCATAATAATCCTCCTCGTACATGTGTCACCCATCCCCTTCATTGCACCATAAATTAATTTCCTTAATTAATTAATTACCCCTATTTCCCTCACCCACCTAAAATCATTCCTAGAATCTCTCCTAGGAGTCCCCATATTCCCTTACAAGTTTTAATGACTTTCCTCCTTACTAATTTACTAATTGAGTTTAATTTAGAAAGTTCTTAAATGCTAGATAACTTACTAAGATAGACTTTCTACTTTTTCCTTGTGTTTCCCCTTTCTTTTTATGTTTCCAACTTTTTCCTAGTTTCCTAATTCTTTTAAATTTCTCTCGTTCCCTTTTCATTTAAAACTCAAATTGGCAGGTGTAGAAATTTAACTTTTTTTCCTTTTTCCTTTTTAATTAATAAATTTTTAATTAACATATGAGACAAAATAATTATTTCCCCTTTTTTAAATTTTATCCCCCATTTTTTTTTTTATATAAAATAATGAATTGTTTACCCCTTTCTCGTCACATGGTTAATGATGATTATCATTATTACTTTTTTATTTTTATTTTTTTTGTTATATAAATATATATTTTTATCACAAGTATCTCTTAGACCTAGACTTTAATTTCCTAGGATGGGTGACATTTTATTAGGGAATTTGTTTTAAATATTTCTCATCATAGTATTCGTTCTAAGGTCATATAGGTTTATTCATTTATTATTTAACAATGCAATGTGCCCTTCAGGACGCACTAGGCGCTCCAAGGGTGCCACTCGCCCCATTTTGTTTCCCTTGCGCGGCGTGCCCTTCAGGATGTACTACGTGCTCCAAGGGTGCCACTCGCCTCATATGTTTCCCTTGCACAACGTGCCCTTCAGGACGCACTACATGCTCCAAGGGTGCCACTCGCCTCAATCTGTTTCCCTTGCAGGACGTGCCCTTCAGGACACACTACATGCTCCAAGGGTTCCACTCACATCTTGACTAACTTGGTAGACGTCAAAAACCCCTGGAGTCAATACTCCACCAAGTGATCTTGTGGGAGACTAAGGGCCTCTAAGGAATAAGGCCCCTACCTTATTGCGTGCCCCTTAGAATCATTGTGAGCGACTGTCGCAGTTAGCCCTCATGGCATCGTGGGTCTTCTCGAACTAGGTAGTCGTTAACCTATAGTTCGAGCCATGGTGGGAGTGCTAGTAGGTTGTGGCAGGGTTGTTGTCCACACCTCTCCCTCAATGTCTCTGGTAGTCGTGCGTGGCCCCCCTTATCCACATGTGAGTCTGGTCAACAAGCTATCGTGAGCCTGCATCATCAACGAATCATGTCAAAATATATCCATAATCATATCATCTAATAAGATGCACAAATGTCATATATACAACAATCAAACCCCAATAGTCCATTCCCTGACTCGATCTGGAATCCAAGGGGTCGCATCGAAGCCTCTACATCCTTGGGGTCCAAAATCTTGCTCACTCAGGGAAAACCGAGTCAATAGCACCTGTCTATGTCAATGCAGCAAAATAACATGTCATCAATTCATAATGCCTCATAATCATAATCAAATGCCCAAAAGTATAATAATCCAGATCACTTGTGAGAAAGTGTCCTCAAAGAATAAGTTCACTCAGTGGCGCAAGAGCGGGATGTTACAGTTATTCATCATTCCATGTATCTCGTGGGCCTTGGAAAAATATCCAACAGTAGTGGGTCCTGATGATCTAGCCTCTTTGGCCTTCTCAATTGGAAAATATTGTTGGTAATGTGGCTCTCCATGTGTCCATCATCCAGTATTTTGTCGAGTGCTCTTGGTCCTCAAAGTAGAAGTAGTTGGCATAACAGTTTTTTATCCGTGTCTCTTCTGCTGAACATGCCTAAATTGTTGTTGTTGTTGTGGATGTCGTTGTTGCTACCGTTGTGGTCCTCTATAAGGAGTCCTCTGCTGAGAAGTTTGTCTTTGTGGTGTCGCGGACATAGGTCCAATAGGCATATCTCTTTTCCCATAAGTCTGTCTGGATGGTGTTTGATGCTCTTGCACTCTTTATGTCATTTTTCTAGAAGGTTTAGGAGGAGTCATGATGTGACCCCCACTATTCAACTCTTCCTAAAATATGAGAGCCTTATAAACTACATCGTGTAATGTCTGAGGCATTAGGATCCTCACCTTTGCACAAATGTTGAAGTTAAGGACGAACATAAACTTGTTGACCTTTAACTTCTTCATATTCAAATGTGGATCATATCTAAGGAGCTCTATGAACTTGGTCTCATACTCTGACACCATGCAACCACCATGTCGTAAGTCATTGAACTCATTAATTTGACACTTAATGAATTCCTTGAAGAATTACCTCTCCCGGAACCATTCCTCGAACAACTTCCATGGCACGTATTTGATGACCATGTTTAATTGAGGTAGGAGAATATTCCAACATACAAGATCTCTCACCTTTAGATGAAAGACCTCCATGTGGAATTTCATGTTGGAGGTGTCATCGCGAAGTGAAAGGCACATTTCCATGTTCTCCTACCATGCCTCAACGTCTAAGCCATTTGTAGCACTTCGGAATTAAGGAAGCTTCACCTTATTGATTTCTCTGTGTATGCTACTACTATCAGTCGGAGCATGTTGTGAACCCTCATTGGGAAAAAATGCTCTGCCCTCATCTCAATCCAGGAGTTTGATCAACACCTTTGACATCCTCTGGAAGGTTCTTATCATACATACCACATCTCCCACATCAACCTGCTTCTTCTCAATAGTCTGTTCATCTCCTTAGGGGTTATACCCCTTAGGCATGGATACTATCGGAGGTGTCACACCTGTTCCTCCATCACCACATCGTCTACTTCCCCTACATCCTCTAACCATGATTACCTGCATGGAAAATTTCAAAATTAATTAGCAATATATTTGTAATCATTTAGTTAACACAATGGAAGGAATAACAGTCCAATATCGCAGGGTTGAACCCACTCTGATACCATATGTAACGGTCCCTCTGTTAAGACGATCAAGTAAGTAAGTAAGTACAATGGTAAATTGTTTTTTGAAACATGAGTTAGAACAAGTGAAATGCGGTAAAATCATACATCAATAATTCACATTATATTCTCAACTATATCACTGCAAAGTAATAATCAATACAAAATGAATGTTACTACTATATCAATCACATCACAGAAAGATAGCAAAAGGTGTCCACCCTCCCAACCTACCCTACAGGGTTAGGACCTCTAAGACACATAATCAATGCTAAAGTCCAGGATTCATCCAATTGATTTTGACCATTTAAGGTCTCAAGATTGGCAATTGTTATGAGGAACATGGAGGTATCTAATTCCCACATCGCCAATCCTATTCCACATTCAAGGTGAAAATTAACTACAATAATTACCCATAATTTCATCAAAAAACCAAAGAATAATCGGTTACGCTTTATCAATCATTTAACAAATACTCAAGTGTAATTGAGCAAGGAATATAAATATCTATTGTTTAAAGAATCAATAATTTCTACTTAGTAAGAAGTAGAGACTCTATTCATTAATTTCTCTAACCCGATAATACTAAAATTTATACGCTATTTAATTAATCGTGAAACTCATCATACAATTCTTGATCAATAACTACTTCCTAAACTTCGCTATGTTTAACTGAAGTTCCAACAAACACAAGTACTTTCAATTATTTACGATTTACGAAGGGTATTCATTAATAATGTTGTATTCTACACAAAACAAGATGAAAGACATTCACAATCAATTATCATGATGAAATTTAATACAATGTTATCACCTTTTAATCCATAGATTCTAATTACTAGAATTTCGGTATGACTTTTATCCTTAAGATTTTATCATAAGAATAACTTGACACTTTATAATTCATTGGAACATAAGTCAAAATTGTGTAGATTGTCAATTTTAAAAATATTGTAGTTTACTCTTAACTTAAATTGTAAATTATCTAGTCATCCATTCTCTCTATATTAAGATACTATCATACAAAAGATTTTCCTAAAAACATTTCCCACTAAAGATCTAATATAATTTATAAGCGTTTAATTCTATGGCAAATCATTCAATTTACCTATCATCTGATCCGAGTGCTTATATTCATTTTAAATTCAAAGGATGGCATTCGAGTGGATAAATAAGTATCATGTAACAGTTGATATATATATGTGTACACTCGCTTAATTCCTGAATATCCCAACTTAGATTGGTTAAGGGGAAGTAAGTAAAACATCGATACTATTAATATGTTCTTTTTATTTAAAAACTTTTGTAATGGTGTAAATGAAACGAGAAGTTGCAAGAAGTGGGTAACAACTCCCAAATGGTGTTCGAGTAATGGATTCATCCATACAATTGACTATCAGTTGAGCATACTAATGTGCAATTAAATTTCACTTATAGTTCTTGATTTATGCCCTAAATCTGGTACTGAGAGTCAACTAGAGTTCATTAATATTTAGAAATGCCACCCGGGTGAAATTCCGAGTCCAAGCCTAGCATGGAAATTTAAAATTTAAAACTACCCACCCGTCAGCGACAGGAAACTTGTCAACATGGCACATAGCTTCATAGTGACATTCGTGCAAGGCAAAATCGGTAACTAGTTATGCCGAAAGGTGTACACCTATTGATAATGGGCACAATTAATGATCTTTTAACCTTATTTAACCTTAAACCCTAATCTGATGGATATTCTTAGTGGTCCTCCAAAATCAATGGGTCAGATTTATTGTTCATAATTTTCTTGCATTTATCAAAGCATCAGTTAACATGTTTACTTTTTAACATTTACCTAATTACATTAAAAAAATTACTGTAAGGATATGTAATTGCCACGTTTAAATAATTAAGTAGAATAACGTTTCATATTAGGACAAACGGATTACGAATTACCACAAAAGTTTTATGACAAACGTTCTCAGCCCGGCGTTCTCAGCCGCGAGTTAGCGGCTGTGCTAGTAACTCAACAATCAGACAACCGTGACTCTCGATATACCCGAGACATTCAAGATGCGGGGTTGCAACAATTTGGATCTCATACTTACTCAATCTGTCGACGAGCATACCCATTTTGCAGTGATAAGTAGGAAAAGTAATACCACGAGTTAACCATGACACGGTGGAGACTCGAGCGAACCCATTTTGCAGTGATAAGTAGGAAAAGTAATACCACGAGTTAACCATGACACGGTGGAGACTCGAGCGAGTTCCGGGAATGGAAATAGATAATCCAATGATACCACAATCTTAAAAATAAGAAAAACGCAAATGATAAAGCAGTCATTCACGCTAGTTCTATAAATTTACAACCCTACAAATTTCAAACTATTACGTTTCTAAAAATACCATACGGATTCAATATTTCAGAGTGCCGTTAGTTTTAAAGATCTTACGAAATTTTTCGTTTTCTGAAATGTAAATTGATGTCGAAACTTAATTTAGAATTTCATTCAATGTACAAAAACCATACGAGTTACTAATTTTGTATTTGTACATTAACTTTATAGCCGTTCTAACCAATTCAAATCCGGGATACAATTTATTTGATAGCAGTTTACAAACTTTAAATATCTGATTAAAATAAAGCTTGATAGTGCCCAACGAATATTTAATTTTGGGGTTGTAAAATAATTGGTAGCGTTAAAATAAATGAATTCCATGGCTTCAATCAAAACTAATGCGCAACCATCACGTAAATTTGATTCAAGATTTGCATAATACATGACAACGACTATAACTAAATTCCAATTCAAGTTGCATCTTCTTGATTGAGACTATATAACCTTTCTTGATTGAGACTATATAACCTTCGAATTGAGACTATATAACCTTTCTTGATTGAGACTATATAACCTTCGAATTCAGGAACTGTGAAGTAATGATAGAAATTAAATAAAAGTTCTTATTACATAAACAAAAATTGGAAGTGAACCAAAAAATTCCATAATTCTTATTTTATGCATAAATTGGTAGCGAACAACAATCCAAATTTTAAGATTACACAATGGCTCTTCCTCGAGCTTGGAAGTTTTACTCTGAAATTTACCATACTAAGATACAAATCTACTCTTAATACAAAATAATATTTTAGAAAAAATAGGATGATGATGGCAAATGAAATATGCCCTTCAACATGGACTTGCCCTCCTTTTTACTTTTGTTTGCTAATCACAAAGACTTCACCAGTTCCTCCCATCCAATGGTAGGGCTACTTTTCTTCCCCCTCACTCCCCAAGCCTCAAAGGAGCGACACAAAAGAAACCAACAAATAATAGCTCCAAGGCTTGTCTCGCAAGAAAGAGCTTTCACTCTTTCTACAAGCTTGGTATACCAACTCTAACAAGTAAAACACATTCCACTAAATTTTGGCAATATAACATTACCAAGAATAAGTGAGATCCATTTCCCTTCTACACCATTTGTTTTATAAAAAATTCTTTACTGACACATGTCCTCATGCACAAATAATTGACTTTTTAGATTAAATTAATTATGATTATTCACTCAAACACTTGTCACACTCTCTCCAAGTTGCACAAGTAATTATCATTTTTATTTTATTTAAAAACCCTATTTTTGCTCTTAATTGCCCCTTTGTTCCCCAAATTCTCATTTAATGAGTGACTCTTAACTAGATCTTAGCTAGAGTTGGATTATGAGTCTTCTTCTAGTTAGAATACTAGTAGGTTGACTCAAGATTATGTTCTATGTGCACATATTATCTCTAGTTAATATTTATTTCTATTTAAAAATCTCTTTTATTAATTTCATGCACACATGTGCATTTTATCCAACCTTTAAATTTTATTCCCCTTTTTCGTAGAGTTTGATTATATTCTCAAATATTTTAACTTATGTCTTAATTCATTTAGTCGTTTAATTAAATTTAGACTTAGCCTTAGTCTTAGACTTAGGCTTGAACGATTTTTGGGCTTTATAATTAAAAATTTATTGTTTAAATTAATTATTTTATTCCAACAAGGTCTAATCATTTCAATTTTTTCTAGGCCACCTAGATTTATTAACTCAATGTTTAATTACGCAACGTGTCGTTTAATACACACCTCCATGCTCCAAAGGAGCCACTCACATTAGACTGGTTTTGGAATTTTGTTCGACCCTTGGAGTCGACAGTTCACTCGATCAACCTTCTAATAGAATAAGGGCTTCTAAGGAATAAGGACTTTGTCTTATTTTGTGTCCGTTAGAAATATTTTTGAGCGACCATCTTAGTCCACCCTCACGACATTGTGGACCTGTTGAACTATGTAATCGTTAACCTATTGTTTAGACCATGGTGGGAGGGCTAGTAGGTCGTGATACGCTTCCATACCTCTCCCTCAAATGTCTAGTTTATGTTCATGACCCCTTTACACCTTATGTGGGTCGGATTGGCAAGCATCGTCAAGCGTGCATCCATTGACTCATATTGAAATCAATCATATATCACATGTGTGTAAAATGAAATACTCAAACAAATACAATCTACACCCTAACTCAATCTAGAGTCCAAGGAAGTCCATTTATGCCATCAGCATCCATAACCTATCATGTGTCTTGCACACTCAGGAAAACTCATCAATAGTATATGCCAATACATATACATAAAAATAAAAATATGTCACAATACATCATCATCATCATGTATAATCCATCATCGAAACGAAATCACAATGTACCATAACTGGATCATTTGCATGCAAGTGTCCTCAAAGAATAAATCAGTAAAAGTGTGCTCAATAGAACGGGATGTTACAGTGTCATAATCAATGGAATCTATTGAGATGAACCATATAGATGTGGCCAAATGATCCCATGACTACAACAATGAACACAGTAGTGTAACTTCCTTGTTCTCATCTTCGTACTTTACTTACATACTAGATAATTGACAAACCAGAGTATGGAAAATATTTAAGTGAGCAACAATTTTTGTACCTTTTGTCATCCACAAGCTATAAAACTTCCTCTTCAAAAAGATTATGTTCGTTAAGGACTTTTTCATATACATACTCTTAGTATTTTCCACAAACCTGTTGTTTTCTCCTCTCCAACGATGTTAAACATGACTTCATCTGCCAGATACAAACTAATGGTATTGAGGGCTCTTGCATCCATATCTTCCCGGTACTCATATTTCATGTTTGTCTATTTCTTTATCTTTCCATCCAATTCCTTTTGCAATCCTTGTTGCACAAGCAGGTCTCACAGCTTGAGCTTCTATAACTGAAAATTATTTTTCCCATTGAATTTCTCCACCTCAAACGTAGAACTATACACTTTCTCCATTAACACAAAAAACCATCCAAGCCAAAACCAAACCCTTTTAAATTTGGAGAAATATTCTTATTTGTTTCAAAGTTGAATAAAAAGGTTTAATCCAAAGTTTAATCCAAATGAAAAAAAACATTTTAAAAACCACCCACCTTGTTTATTTATAAATGGCTATCCTTTATAACTCCACCCAAAAAATGTCCTTCAATAAAATATATCCCTCATATAATTTGTCTCACACAAAACTTGAACCAAAACTTATCCCGCACCTTTATTAAAGTATCTTCATCCACTTATAATAATCCTCCCCTTCATCAATTTAAAAAAGGGCGATTCTCATGCACAATAAAAAACAACCACTCCTTTATAATTTTATCCACGTCATGGTATCACCTTATAAAATATTTGCCTCATCAAATATTTACTTTATACGTTGACCTTTCCATAAAACATATATCCTACGACAATGTGCCTATGACACTTTCATTAAATTGTCTCACTATGTAATATGTATTGTCCGTGACACTTTGCATAAATTGAAAATTTTGCAAGTGTGTTTGTGATTGTCGCACCATGTAAGAGGAATAGCTTGCAACAGTGTAATAAAACCCATCTTAGGTCGAACCATTCTACTCGGATCAGTTTGGTTGACCTGTTCTGCTATCAATGACTAGATCTTCTTCTCTTTGATCCTTCAACTCTGTATTCTGATATCATTTGTTAGGCAGTTACACAATTACACAAATTGATCATAAATAGATCACATGATTACACATATTGTTCATTGTAATGTGCATATATGCACAATCTAAATCACACAATTACACATCCTATTCATTGTAATGCACAATCTAAATTTAGTGCATTCAACAACATGGAAATTAGTTAGCATGTTTTCAACAATTAAGAGACATTAAGAGACTCCATTAAGCATTTTCAAAAATGCACTGCAACTACCACAAATGCCTGAGCTCCTTCTTTCACTTTTTAGCTAAAATGAGAAAATGCCTAAGCTCCTTCTTTCAAATTTTGATTCACTTTTTCGCTAAAATGAGAAGCTCAGATTTCTAGTTCAGTTTGGTTTGTCATGAATTTTTGAATATTACTATTCTCGGTTTTCTTCAATGGAACGACACTAGTTGTTAAGTTCATTAATTCCTTAAGTACCAATGGAGGATCATAAGTCATAGGAAGTACATCAGAATTCATGGACAATAGATCATCTAGTAGGAACTTCAAAACTTGTGCTACCTTAACCCGATCGATGACTCCTTGTTCACCTGTGCTCCCTTAACCTGATTGATGACTACTTGTTCGCCCTTGAAAGAAATCTGACTACTTGTTCGTCCTTGAAAGAAATCTTGGGTATCACTCAGCCCAACATTTCATGAAATAACAAAAAGAAATCGTGTCTACAATAGTAGTGTGATGAAGATGAAGACAAACGTTAATGGATCGATAATTGCAAGATTCGATTGCTCTCTCCTATTGAAAATTGAAAGGCCATACATTCTTAAAAGTGAAACAGCTAGCCCAGGAGTGGAGATAGACAACCAACAGAGGGGGGTGGAGATAACACTTGCTGGAATAAATAAACCACGGGAGTAAATAATTGGAAAAAAAAAACCATGAGTAAATAATTGCAAATGTGTAATTCGAAAAAAAAAAATCATTTAAATTGAATGTTGTATGGTTAAGATATTGCAAATTGAAAATAAGTTGTTTTCAAGGTTTTTGTATTTTAGAACATATAAATTTTGATAAAAGTTCCATTTGTTGTGATATAAATGTCATTTGATAAAGCATTTTTGTGGCTACAATTTTACATATATTTTTGAGTTTTACTCATTCAAAATAATTAGTATATATGTGTGTGTGTGTGCTAGATTTTTATCCTTGTGAGGAATTATATGGGGATATCCATGTTTATGAAGAATCTCCATGTTAATAGGATTTAGAAGAGTCATTTGTGATTTCACAACTTCACATCCTCTCCCCAATGAATCTCCTAGTGTGCATAATTATTAACCACCTTGTGAAGGGGATTTATAAGAGGATATAATCCTTAAACATGATGAGATAGAAATCATGAAGAGTAATCTCTTTTCATTGAACATGTCAAACATGTAGTTTTATCTAATTTTCCATTTTGTTTTGAGTTAAAATAATTTTATGAAGGAAATGAACTATGTATATAAATCTCTAAACTTTGTAATCCTAGTAATTTTCTAGAAAATTTGGACTACATTCATGTGAGTGTTAATGTTACCTCTTATAAATTGATGAACTCATTCTTATTCCAGTCGTCATAATCTAGATGAATTCAATTGGAATATATTGATATAATGTTTGGTATTTATAGGTCTATGATTTTATTTATGATCCGAATTGGATCATTATATATTTTTTTATTATCTTAGTACTTTCTAGGAAGAGAAATTGGAGGAATTGGTTTGCAAACCATATTTTAGTCGTAGGTCCTAGTTCAAAATTTGGGGTCGATAACCTTCTAGTGACATTTTGAGGCATCAAACAACACTTTTTGGGGTCAAAACTTTGCAAAAATATCTCTTATCCCCTCAATGATTCTCTACACGTCAATGTCTTTCCAATGGTGCAAAAGTAACCTCAATAGGAGCTTGTTTGTTGAAATTATACATTCTTCAAGTTGACCTACCTTGTTGACCACCATGGTACTAAGTGGATGCCACATCAGCCCCCATTAATCACACATGCGTAATTTCAAGAAGATTTCAGAAGATCCAAAACCTAACACTTATTGAGGGTTGAGACATGCAAAACCCTAACCATGTATGGTTATCATTTTATGCTAAATACTATGCCACTAGGAGGAGAAAGGGGTTCCATTCCATAGTTTTGTAGAGAATCTAGGAGTGGGACTTTAGAGCATAAGAGATGAAGAAGTAGATTTGTTAGTATCCATTCAAGCCATAGTGTCAAGGAAACTCCATACTGAGTGCCTCTTTCTTTGTATTTTTGTTTTCATAAATAATGAAAAAAAAGAGTACCATAGGCCTCACCTTCTAGCTGGGTTTACTCCCATATTGGGTTTTCCAGGATACATCTTGTGCTAATTTATGTGGATAGTGTGTTGTTTTGTTTGTTCTTTTTCATTTTTGTATTTTAGTTATTTCATTAATTTGAGAAATAAGCTACTCATAATAAATCTGAGATCTAAGGAAATAATCTTGCATATTAAAATATTTCAGAATAATACAGGGTTTGTTGTGACAAACTATTCCAATGGAATATCAATGGAAGTTTATAGATCATATTGGTATCGGGACTATTTTCCTTATATCATTTGTGGGAAGTTATAGGATCCAATATTTTCCTTAAGAAGGAAGTCAGAGAACCCTTTGCATGGTCGATGAGTCTAGTCATAAAAACCTTTTGGATGTAGAAGAAGAGAGATTTGTGCAACTAGAAGAGAAATTCGTTGATTTCTCTTGCGACATGGCCCTTCTCATGGTGGATATAGTGAACAAGTTAAGAATTTCCAAGGATATTGGTGGTTCTAATTAATAAATGGAATTGGGTGAGAAGCTGAGACATAGTGAAGATCCAAAAAAGGAGTTAAAAAAAAATCCCGATGAAGAGAAACCAAATTCCACTCCTTCAAAAACTCTATTCAAAATCAAAGTGAAAGTGGACAGCAAGCCCTATCACTTGGTGATATCAATGTTGATAATTTGAACCATTGGTTTCAATAGTTAAAAGTGGATTTCAATGACCATAATATAGATGAAGAGTAGAATATTTTTTTTACCCAAAGAAAAATAGAGGGCCATGCACTAACCTAGTGGGAAAGGAACATCGAGACACTTAGGTTGGAGGGTGATCCACCATTAAATAAGTAGGAGGTGTTTAAAAACCTCACCAAGTCCCATTTATATTCTATTGGTTATGTATAAGACCAATGGATCCATTGTTACACATTATTTTGGTCACCCCAGTGATCCATTGACAACATGTGTTCATGTTTCCATGAAAAGATAAAAGAGTCTTTCTCCATGAGAAAGTGATTGGATTTCTCTTTTCAAAATTCCTATTAAGAAAGGTTGTCACAGGATGCACCATACACAGGGTGCGACGATGCCTTATTGGCACTCCCTGATCTAAACATGGGTTGCGACGTCGTCGCAGGATGCACTATACCTAGGGTGTGATGATGTCGAAAGCTAAGGAAAATTCAAACTTCATGAAATTTCTAGAAGGTGATCTTTTAGAAGATGAGGTGGCTTCCGAACGGTTTAGATATTACTCGCTTCTTTGATTTGGTGGGATCATCCTAATCTCCTCTCCCATCTCTCTTTCACACTATATAAAGAGGTACCTCTCATGGAAAAGGCTAAGCATGAAATGACTAAGATTGAATAGGCTAGGAATTGTATGGAGAATTATGCATTAGATCATGCTTGAGAGCTGCATTTCAGTTCATCAAGTTATTTTGGATATTCTTCATTCAAGGTTGGAGCAAAGGTGTGTTTGTTGGAGAAAAGGGCCATTGGAAGGGGGCCTTGCGACATCAAGGCTTTTGTTGTAATCTCCACTTTCATTTAATATGATACAACAATATGTTTCTTTGCCATAAAACTAGTCTTGTTTTATTGTATGATTCCTTGATCACATGCATACATTCTTGTTGAGTATATTATGTTTCTTTCACTTTGGTTGGTTTGTGTTCCCTTGCAGATTCAATATCACAAGAGCATTGAAGTGGAGCTAGGATGACAATGGAAAGAGGAAGTGACATTTAAAACATATGTTTCCCATCTCTTATTAATTAGTAAACTCAATGATTAGAACTTAGGGGTAAAATCATGAATCTGGGTAACACTTTCGTGACAATCGGGTCTCCAAAATTTCTAGCGACAATTTTTCGGCCGAACAAATGTTTCTTTCGGCCGAAATATTTTTCGGTCGAAATTTTTCACGTTAAATTTAACGGTGCCCTTGAAATTCGTGTACAATGTTTTTTGGATGAATTGTTTTCCCGTGGTAAGAATATTTCGGCTGAAATACTTATCGGCCGAAACGTTTATTTTTAACGGATTCCATTAAAAAGTAGGTTTCGGCCGAAAGAATATTTCGACCGAAAACTTGAAAATGAGACTGTTTGCAGGAAACTACAAATTCTGTCCATCTTACTTCATCTTTGGACGTAGCAGACTCCTACAAATACTCACAATTTAGTTTGAGAATTGATACCAACATTTTTAAAATTGAATCTTCTTTCATTGGGTATAATTTGTTTTCGTTTTTATTGTTTTTATCTAATTTTATTTAATTTTATAAAAAAATCACTGCATAATATTTTTAGGTGAGATTATGATTCAGTGAAATGAAAAATCCATATCTCTAAAAATGCACAACCAAAAATTATGGAAAATTTATATTCATAATTGTTAAAATGTTCTCTTCAAAAGGGTATTTTTAGATTTTACTTTTAAGTAAAAATTAAGATAGATGCAAGGTGTAGAAAAACACGTGTTTAAAATCTGCAATGTTTTCATCTTGGTCAACTTAAAAAAATTCTAGAAATTATAATATTCATCCGTTAGATTCAAAATTATAGTCATAATAAAATAGAGTCTTTATAGATTGTTGCAGTATATTGCATTTCTTAAAAACATAAGTTTAATAATAGATACATTTTTGTGGAAAACAATAACTCATTATCATTCCTTTCATGTTTAAGGAACATACTGTTAAACAATTGTCAAATTGACATATCAAATCTTGATTAAAAAAAATTGAAAAATAATCATTAGAAATATAACAAAATTATTCACAAGTTTTGTTTTTACTGTAAAGTGAAATTCTAAATAAAAAAAATACTTTTGTATGCCGGAAGTTGAAGAACTTGTGAAAATACAGTTTTTTTTGTCACAAAACAAGCAAAAGTGTTATCCATCTTCATGATTTTACCCTTATGGAAAGTTTCATGTTCTGGTTTTTTTGTTCTAGTTTCTAGTGGGATCTAGGGAGATCTGTTTATGTCTGCATTTACCTATTAATCCTATAATAGTGAAAAACAAGCCCTGTCACTTGGTGATATCAGTGTTGATAATTTGAACCATTGGTTGCAATAGTTAGAAGTGAATTTCAATGTCCATAATATAGATGAAGAGTAGAATATTTTTTTTACCCAAAGAAAAATAGAAGGCCATGAACTAACCTAATGGGAAAGGAACATGGAGACACATAGGTTGGAGGGTGATCCACTAGTAATTAAGTGGGAGTTTTTTAAAAACCTCACCAAGTCCCATTTCTATTCTATTGGTTATTTAGAAGACCAATGGATCCATTGGCATCACTTCAGGTAGAGGAAATGACAAAGTTTTCAAGAGTATACCACCGAGTTTAGGAATATGAAAATCATGTTGGGTGTCTCTCCCAAGAATCTAGGCATAATCCTCAAGTTATATGGGGGGTGTACAAAATCATTTATATATTTTTTGACAATTGTACAAGGGTGGGGGATTAATTTCGTATTTTTATTATTAATTTTTTGTTTTCATGTTGATTTCGGGGTAATTCTATTAAATATTTTTTTAACTTTATTTTTAACATATTTTAATTAAATTAATTATTTTTCTATTTTTATTTTTATTTTCTTATTTTCTTATTTTAACTAGGATTATTGGCCAAAAATACAATATGAGTCAGAGGTCCTATGCCTTCTCTAGGTTCTTATACAAATTAGCTAAGGGGGATAAAACTATTTAAACCATTCAATTTTGTTTTCCTTATGCATGTGGTATTTTTATTTTTAGGTTAAAGATCAACGACCCAGATTCACCCACTAGCAGATTAAGAGTTACTAAGTTCTTATTTTCAGAAGGACATATCTTAAGGTACAAGTGTCAGAATCATTCTCATGATACCTTGGTGGAAAGGTATGAATACAAATAATGCATTGGGAGGGGTCTTCAGGTCAGAATGATAAAGGAAAACCTCATAAATCGTAAAAATAGTAGGCCACAAAATTTGAGTTAAAATTGACTTTGCAAACTTTGAGTAGCCATAACCCATGCTCCATGAATCCAAATAAAGAAAGAGAGGACTCACTGAAATCTTGTAAATACCCCAACTCTTCTCAAGGTCCATGTCACATCAAAATTTTGAAATTTAATACCACGTTGTAATGTATCTTGCCTCCTAGTTGAGTCTCATTACCATATTGTAAAGTCTTTTAATGTCTTTGCTACTACGACTCACTAAATAAATATATGATATTAATTCTTCTTCTGCAGAAGCATCTCATTGAAATAAACAACATGCACAACTGGCCTTGTGCTACCTGTAGCTACATTTTCCTAGTGCAGTCCAATCGGTCTTGTACCACATGCAACAACTGTGTATTAGAAATTTTTCATGCTAAACAATTATTGTGTCGGCCATGTCGACTATCCCTCAGTACGTTGTAGATTTTCACCTTGTACAATTATTTATTGCAAACAAATTTTCAATAAAAGAACATAAAATATGCAATGGAAAATACACACATTACACAAAGATTTTTTCCATGGAAACCCAAACCAAGAAAACCAACATCTTCTATATTCATTCACATATACATTTTTTACAATACAATATACATATAGGATTCAATGGCATCCAAAAACCTAATCCAATCACATGTTCTAGTCAACAACCATAATTCATTAACCGGAAATGGAAAAACATCGGCGAAAAACCATGTGCTAGAAAAATGCCCAGAAATGGAAATGAAAATCGAGGACCACCCATAAATGGACACGAAAATAGAGGAAAACATATTTTCTAAGGAAGTTTCCCCAAACCCCTGAAACCCCCCCTCTGTCCCCCCTACGTGTATGGCGCAACATAGACACTAGTTCTAGTTGTGAAAATAATATACCACGTCTCTAACATTCTCCCACTTGTTATTTTTTTTTCATACAGGGGGTTACAGGGTTACATGGTCAACAATCCAGGGTAGCACTGCCCATAGATCCTATACATCAAGAGAACTTCTCAGTTCTCACTGATTTTGTTAATGAATCTTCAACATTCTTCAAAGTATACACCTTCTTTTCTTCGACCACGTCCCTCACAAAGTGATATTGAAAATCAATATGCCTTGTATTTGAATGATAAGTTGGGTTATTCACGAGAAAAATTGCACTATGACTATCACATGCTATCATTACATCTTGTTGTACCAACCCAATACCTAAACAAAGTATTTGTAACCATGTTGTTTCCTTGCTTGCATGAGTGGATTCCATGTATTCATCTTTTGTAGTTGAAAGTGCCACTACAAACTATCTTTTGCTTATCCAATTGATTTCTCCTCCAAATAGGTTAAACACGTACCCGCTTGTAGTTCTTCTATTATCTAGATCTCCAACCCAGTATGAATCCACAAACAGATGTATGCCCAACACTCTATCGAAACCTAGTATTCCTTAGTAGCACAATCCATAACTAGTAGTGCAATGCAAATACTTGAAAACTTTCTTTATTGTTGTCCAATTCTCCTTCTCTGGTTTTGACATATACCTACTCAAAAATCCTACTACATGTGCAATGTATGCTCTAGTACAAACCATTGCATACATCAAAATTCCAACCACACTCTCATATGGAACACGAGACATCTCCTCCTCTTCTTGTGTATTGGGACACTGATCCAAATATAAATTTACACCTACATGAATAGGGACACTGACCGGTTTACATTCCTACATATTAAACCTCTTCAATATTGTCTCCACATATTTTCTCTAATTTAACCAGAGTTTTCTTTTTTTCAATCTCTTTTAATTTCCATGCCCAAAATGAAATTTGTAGCACCAAGATCTTTCATTTCAAATTTAGAGGACAACTAAGTTTTCACATCCTAGATAATCTCCTTGTTGTTTCTGATCAACAAAATGGCATCCACATACAAGACCAAATAAATAAAATGATCACCAATTAATTTAAAATACACATAGTGATCCTCTTTGCTTATTGTGAAACCAAGTCCCAAGATATAAATATTATTTATTTTATACTGTTGGTGATAGTTTTAAACCATGCAGGGACTTTTTCATCTTGCATACTAGCTCCTTCTTTCCCTTCACAACAAATCCTTATGTCTTCTTCATGTATATTTCTTCTTCCATATCCTCATATAGGAATGATGTCTTCACATCCATCTATCCTACATCAAAATCAAACAAGAAAAACAAATAACATAAATATAATAGAAGTTAACTTGGAAACAAGAGAAACAATCTCACCAAAATCAATTCCCTCAACTTGGGAATGACCCTTTTCTACTAACCGAGATTTGTATTTATCCACTTTTCCTTTTGCATTGAACTTCTTTTTAAATACCCATTTTCTACCAATGGTATTTCTTCGAGTCAGAAACTCCACTAGATCCCAAGTCTCATTCTTCTCCAAGGTTGTGATTTCTTCAACCATGGCCCTTTTCCATATTTTTCCATCCTTTGAATCCATTGCCTCCCTAAAATTTCTAGGATCATCATTAGTAATAAAAAAAGAAAAATTTGAATGGAAATCGGGTGGAGTACACCTTTCTGGTAGCCTTGTTTCCCTCATCGACCTCCTAAATACTAAAGTACGATGATCTTCTTCTTATGGTTCATGTACTTCAGTAGAGTATGGTTCATCATCCTTTATCTTGAACTCTATTTTATCTGGTTCTTCCGTACTTGGTAGGAATCCCTATTTGAAAACATCCTTCATTTCTCTAAATATCACATCTCAGCTATACACAACCTTCTTAGTTTCTTTGTTCCAAATATTATAATATTTGAGACCATCTTTATACCCAATACGCCTCACAGCCAAATACCTTGATATGTGTGACAGAGGGTTTCTTACCATCCCATACCTCATGTGGACTCTTTTCATCCAGTGTTGATGAGGGTGATCGATTGACTAGGTAACATGTAGTACCCATTGCCTCTTCCCATAATTCTTTCCCTAACCCAATGCCATTGAGCATGCACCTTGATTTTTCCATCAAAGTCATGTTCATCCTTTCTGCAAATCCATTCTATTGAGGTGTATATGGAGTAGTCGTATGCCTTTATATACCACACTTCTTACATAATTCTTCAAATTCATTCCCGCAGAACTCTCCACCATTATCCATCCTCAACACCTTAATTATTTTCTCTATTTGATTTTCAACAAGATCCTTAAACTCCTTAAACCTATCAAAGACTTCATATTTCTTCCTAAGGAAATATATCCAAGTATTCCTCTAGAATTCATCTATAAAAGAGACATAACTTACACATATTTTCCCAATGATGGAACTAACATAGATCCAAACACATCATTGTGCACTAGTTGTAAAATTCCTTCTTCCCTCATTGCACCAGAGGGGAAACTTACCTGATTTTTCTTCCCATATACACAATCTTCACATAAATAAAAATACAGAGAGGATTTAAATATACCTTCAACCACAACTTTACCATGTAGCAGTTGAAATTCCTTCTCTCCAATATGCCCTATTCTTTGATGCAACAACATAACCTTTTCTCCAGAGAATGTAGGAATTGTTTTTTCTTCAACTCCAATATCAGGAACAATGGAAATATTAGATGAATAACTAATATTTATTCCTTTCATATTATACAGAGTTCGAATCCGAACTCCCTTCATCAACACTATTTCTCCTCACACCATCCTAGAGGTTTCATTTTCAAATATTTGTTTACCCCTTCATTGTCTATTTTTCTTACAAAAATCAAATTTATGGCCAATCCTAGGATTTGCATAATAGCAGGTAGTTTTCTAATCCTTCCATTTATGAGTCTCAACTTGAATTTTCCTCATCCTATGATTCTAGCTATCAATTCATCACCTTAGAAAACATTACCTACATCATACCTTTCGTATTCATAGAACCACTCCCTATGGGGAGTCATATGAAAAGGTCCACCTGATTCAACCAACCATGCCTAATGATTTTTATGTGTGCTTGAAGAATCCAAGTACAAATATCCTCCTTCCTTGGAGGTCTTTTCTTATGTAGAGGGAGAACTTTCATATCCCTTCACTTTCTCAATGCTTTTGGATCTACATTGCTTCTTAAAGTGCCCTTCTTTTCCACATCTCCAACATACCTTTACAAACTTTCCAGGACATTTAGATCTACCCTTAGACATAGATCTCCCACTTGAGGACTTAGATATATTTCTTTCCTAGGAGCGTCCTCTTGCAAATATTGCATCTATGCATTGTTCTTACATGTTCTTTCGTCTCATATCCAATGACAACAAGGATGAGACCACATCATCAAAATTCAAGGTATTTTTATTACTATATATGGCCACAACTAAACTATCCCATGATTCTGGTAAAGAGAAGGGTAAATTGATATACTTATCTTCATCTAAAATTTTAATCTCAACAGATAACAATTGACTTAGCAGAGTATTGACGGTGTTCATATTCTTTGTCAACGAGTCTCCATATCTCATCCTCAGGTTATACATATTTTTCTGATGGAACAATTTATTTACAAAGGACTTAGAATGATACAATTTCCCCAACTTATCCCATAACCCCTTAGTTGTAGCTTCCCTTGACACATTCATTAATACTGAATATGAGAGACACAATCACATTGTGCTCTTTTCCTTTTGATTCAAATTTTTCTAGTCATCTACTAACATTCATGTAGGTATAGTACCTAGATCCACCGCAATCCACTAATCTTTATCTACCAACATATCTTCCATCTTGATCTTCCACAACTCAAAACTTTACCCATTAAAGTTATCGAAATCTATTTTCAAATTTATCTCCATTTTCTTTCACTTGAAGAATCAATACTGCATATCTCCCACTGTAACAAGGATTATAACAATCCCAAGCCAAACCTCTGACCACAAAGGAGTCCCCCTAAAGCCAAAAATTGATCTGATACCAAATGTAGATTTTAACCTTGTACAATTATTTAGTGAAAACATATTTTTAATAAAAGAACAAAAAATATACAATGGAAAATACACACATTACACAGAGATTTTTCCCCTAGAAACCCAAACCAGGAAAACCATCATCTTCTATATTCATTAACACATATAATGTTTACAATAAAATATACATATAGGAGCCATCGACATCCAAAACTCTAATCCAATGACCTGTATTAGTCAAGAACTTTAATTATTTAACTGGAAATAGAAAACCATTGATGAAAAACCATTTGCCGAAAAATCACCCAAAAATTGAGACGAAAGCCAAAGACTACCCAGAAATGAACACGAAAACTGAGGAAAATTATTTTCCAGGGTAAGAGCCCCCATGCAATCCCCCCTATGCACCTACCGCAACGTAGACTCTACTTATGGTCGTGTGAATAATATAACACATCTCCAACACATGCATGACATTTCTATCTTTGCATTAGAATCCATATGATTATTGTTGAAGGTACTTAACAGATAGTGACTATAACAACGAAATGAAATCATAATAAAAGTACGCATGCAACCATTCCTATTTCGCACTTGGGGTCTTTCCCATTTTTCACACACGTATTGATTTCCCTATGCACGTGATGATTCATTCCTTG
Organism: Picea engelmannii; assembly: GCA_009831015.1. Classification (NCBI taxonomy): domain Eukaryota; kingdom Viridiplantae; phylum Streptophyta; class Pinopsida; order Pinales; family Pinaceae; genus Picea; species Picea engelmannii. The sequence goes on along the minus strand of ML779913.1, from coordinate 261,768 downwards.
CCTTAGAATCCCATGAGTGTTACCACATAATTATATGAAAGAAAAAACTTATAAACCTCCATGCTCTACATCTACAACATTTATAAAGAAATACCAATACATGCACATCCAAAAATAAATTTATTGATTCCATAAAAATAAATAGCATAAGAATTCACATGTTAAACAATATATAAACACATATAAACTGGCATAGCCTATGCCCTGCATATGCAACAAACATGCATTTCTACAACATATATAATTGACACACAAATATACATACAATTGTAACATATAACATATTTAACATGTATATTCCCATTACTCAGATAATTATACACATAAGAAGACATTTATCTTTTTTTATAATCTACCAAATGCATGTAGACCTCAGACATTCCTCCCAACCATAGACTCTTCTGCTAAAAAATGCACAGTGGCGGATCACCCCCGAGTTGGGGCTTAAAATCCACCAACGAAAAGGATTCCTAATCCAATCTAAGGTCTATCAATAATCAAAACACTCAGAAAAAGAAAACAACCCCAACAAATAGACTATAGTCCCTCATTCCCCACATCCATGTCCCACCCTAGGATGTGTTCCCCTTCTCTGCTCAGCAGTCTCTCGTCTTCCCCACTTTCCTTCAAAGGATTCAACAAAAGGATGGATAAGAAGTCTTATATCACTCTAGTTGATGCTTGGTAGATTAAGAAATAAATTACTAGACATCCTCTTTTTTGGGGAGAATTATCACAGCCTGACAACCCACTTCTTCCACAAACACATGCCTAACAACCCGCTTCTTCAGCAAACATGATCTTGATAACCCACCTCTTCAATAACACACATGCCTTCCCAAGTATAGGGTTATGTGCTGACAACCAATTAGAGAAAGATACAGATGCTTAGCAGAGGAAAGTTACTCTTCTTGAAGGAATGATTAAATCAACGAAATACACTAAAGCCTAAAAATATATTTGCATGGCTAAATCTAGACACTTGTCTTCTTAAGAACTAGCTTTGCTCCACTTGGTGACTCTTTCCCATCCCTTAGGAATTTAGGATAAATATATATCCCATAAATTATATTTTTGGAAATATTATTAAAATATTCCCTCCTCCTAACTCTTATCCCCTTTTTTATTTTCTAGTGGAGTATAACCCCCCCCCCCTCCTGTCTCTTTTTGACTGATTGGTCTGTGAGCAGTGATATTTTCTTATTAATATCTGAGTGCAATTACATTTTACAAAAATATATGCACTTTCCCTTTCCGCAACCCAGGCTCTCCATCCTAATAATCACATAGAAATTATAACCTTAGTATACATATATACAAAGGCTCTCTGACCTCAAAATATCCTGGCTACAAACACAGTCTGATGCACACTTTGAAGCAATCCTCGCACAGTTACTCAAGTTCCTGCAAATCTATGAAATAGGAACATACTCTTCCCTTTGTTTCCACATACAACAACCCTCATGCACTTACTAAGGTGCGTGGAAAGCTATGAAATGGTCCCACACTCTTCCCTTGGTGCACACATGCTAAAATATACCCAAAACTTATGTTCCCATGACTCACTAGACTATATGTAAATTTACATTTACATTACAGTTGGGGTTCAACTTAGCAGTATTACATTCCTCTCCCCCTTATTTATGCACTGTCCTTAATGCATTATTTACAATCAAAACTTTAAAATTCTTAAAAAAGATATGGGTACTCCGCGTGCATTGTTGGAAATATGGCTACAACAGAGATGACGCAGATGATCAAGGCGCAGATGATCAAGGTTGTCATTGATGGCAATCGATTGTTTATGAAGAACAGATGCTGAAACATGTTGCAACACAAATGCAAACACAGATGCTGAAAAACAGTGCTGAAACAGCGTTGGAACACAGAAGCTAACGCAGATGGTTAAGGTTGTCATTGATGGCTACAACAGAAGAATGACGCAGATGATCAAGATTGTTTATACGAACAC
>ML779913.1:216201-236579 GCA_009831015.1 Picea engelmannii | reverse complement strand
GCTCGATGTTTTTAGTCAAAGTGATTAATCAGTTTGAAATATAGCATGAACCATAAATTTTAAATATAATTAATTAATTAATCATAATAGTTAAAACTATAGTTGAATTATATTTTAAAATTTAAAACATAACATAAAAAAAACTATATTTTAATTAAACTATATAGTTGAATTAATTTAAGAACCAATGCGTGGCATAGTGGTTGGACGAACTTTGTTAAGGCATAGCCGGTAGAGGAGGTCCGGGGTTCAAACCCCACAGACTCCATAAACTTTTATACTATATTCAGATTATATTTCAAAATTATTAAATTTTATTATTATTATAATTTAAATTATATTTAAATTTAAACTAAAATAATTTAAACCATTATTATACATTATACTTCTCATTTTTTTTTTTATATTTTTACGTTTACCATATTCCAATTATACGACATTAATATTTAACCCTAAATTGATAATAATAATAAAAAAGTAAAATAAATAAATAAAAGGAAATTAAACAACAACAAAAAAAATAAACAATATATTTTTTTTGTTACCTGGGTAGTGGGTCCTCGCATGAGGCCCACGTGCCCTCTCAATCTCTTATCTTCCCCTAAAACCCTAGATGCCTCCCATCTCTCTTTCTTAACCCTAACTCTACGCACCCAACCCTTCCTTAATCCTATCATTCGACCGCCTCCCTTCTCTGCACTCTGGTAAGGGTTTTTCTCTGCCCATGGCCTTCTCCCATGGCTTCTCAGGCATTTGATGGCTCGCCTGGTGGTTGTATGCGCCCGATGGGTATGGGTATGGACATATTGTGCTGGCGGTGGGCGTGGGTTCCTTTGTCGTGGCTTTGATCATGTTTTGCGGGCATGGGCTGCATGGTAAGTTGGGCTTTGTGCTTGTGTTGGTTTATTTGTTGAATTTGGACTCCGTCAATTTGGAGGTGAATGGAATGTAGAGACCTCTACTTGGTTTTTTAATGATTTCAAATATGGCATAACTTGTGGCTTGATTCATTATATAAATTGGTTTATAGACATGGAATTTGGACTACGTGAATTTTTGTATATTCACTGGTTGGATGTATCATGGGCTCGGCGCTGTATCAACCTGCGAAGTCCCCTTGAGCATGACAACGGCCTTCTTGGTCTCTGCGACAACCGTCAGTTCCCGGGCTGCAGGCGTGAAGGAAAATGCCCTCTGTGGGATTCAAACCACGAATCCCTTAAACTTGCTGCAAGCACGAAGGAAAATGCCTTCTCTATATACTCTTCGTATTTTGGGTGCTTACTCTCTGTGTTTTGGGGGTCTTTCGTTGTGATTTATTACGCCAAGAGAAATCTCTCTGAAACCCTCTTTAAATAAACGGATAGTTAGTGAAGAAGAGTTGGGGGTTAGCAATGAAGTCGTTGTGTTGCGGAAACATGGAGTACGAGGCTCGCCAGACAGACCTTGAGCATTTGTTTGGCAGATATGGAAGAGTCGACAGGGTTGATATTCACGCGGTACGTTGGTTTAAAGAAGGAATGTGCATGCGGCAGGTCGAGAGAGATACACAGGTCGTGATTTCACTTAAATTAGTTGATATTCATTGGTACATTGGTGCAAAGAAGGAATGCTACTTCTGACGCACATAAAAGATGAATCCGTCAAATCGCGAGTGATATATGACTACGGATCGAGGGCATGGGCTCGAAGGTTTGCTAAGCAGCGCGCGGAAGGTCGAGAGAGATACATAGGTCTTGATTTCACTTAGTTTAAGGATATGGATCAGGTAATAAACAACATCAAGTTCATATTAATACCCAATTTTTATCTATACATATTTCATATATTTATAATAGTATATTGTCGTAACAGATGTTTGTAAGCTCCTTTAGCTCACAGCGTTTTTTCCTTCAGATGGATTTAGCTCCCATTGGCATAAACATTATACAAAGTATCTGTACTTAGTCAAAACCCTAAATGTGTTAATAATTTCTTATCCCGGCTGTTTATAATAATGTGTTAATGTGTTAATAATGTGTCAATGTGTTAATATGCATACCTCAATAATGTGCGAGATCGCCTTTGTAATTCCTATAGCAGACTAATGTTCTTATTGGATGGGAATATCGACAATCTAACAAAATGCAGAGACTTATTGTTAAAGATCCCTGGTGCCAGAAGACATCACTACAGCTAAAATTCTCAATGGAACATAATATGTAAATGATATTACTTTGATTTTAGATTTGGAAATCATGTTGTATGCAAGGTTTTTAGTCTTCTTTCTAGTTGGTAATACGTAATGGTAAAATCTATGGTTTGTATCCAAGGCTACAAGCTAAGTTTAAAAAGAAACATTTGAAATGTAGGCGTCTTTACTTAAAAGTTTCTTTGGCGCAGGAATATTGAAGAGCGTCCAAGCTCTTCCAGGAGATCCTGTAACAACCCTTAGTAAAAAAAAAAAAAAAATTTCTTTTTTTACTTCATGTTTCTTTTATATATATATATGTTTATTTTTTGTTTTAAATTTTTTTTTTTTTGTTTGCAGGTTAAGCGGAGGGGAATTTGAGCTGGGAACATGGCCCTTAAGGCTCCAGTGTTTCAACTACAGCTCTGATACCAATTGTAATGACTCTAAATTAATTTAAACAACCAATGAATTAGAACACAACAGTAAAATTTAAAAATTACTTCATCTAGCACATTCGAAATCTAATTTTTCATAGTAATAAAATTTAATAACAATTTAATTCAAAACAATTCATAATTCCAACCTGAACCTGATGTTGTCGCTTGCTTCCTTCCCGCTCCTTTAGAACACAACCCAAAATCGACCTCCCTGCCGACTAGTTAGCTTCTATCCCTAGGATATCAATGGATATCCTAGCCCTCCGAGCCCAAAACCCCCCAACAACCTCGGTCCACTTCTATAATTCAAACTCTCAAAGTCTCCTCTCCCTGCAATACTCAGATCTCCCCCAAAATCCTTCTCCACTCCCCGTAGAATGAATTCCCCTCTAAACTCCTTTCCCCCCCCATTATTCCTCCTTCACCGCCTTCCCCTCATTAACTCCCTACCTAACTTCTTTATTACACCTTATCCCCCCGCCATTAATACCCTTATCCCTCCTTTATTACTTATCCTAATGTATTGAATACGTTATCCCTTGTGGGATACGTAACTCAATTTAAACATTATATTTTATTATCCACCTCTTATTTAATACTTTATTAATTAATGAATTAATTAATAATCAAATTAATCATTAACCATCATGAACAACTATTTTAATAATAATCAATTAGAAATGTTATTTTAACACATAAATATAGTTTAGCTAATCTTTTTAGGATTATATTATTAAATTAAACATCTTAATAATTAAGGGTCGTTACATCGACTGCTGGAGGAGAAGGGGAAAAGAGAAGCTTCTTCCCTCTTTTAGATGTAGCTTTGGTAGAAGGAGGCACCTCTTCTAACCCTGGTGGAGGAGGTGGTGAAAAATCTCTGTGTGGAGAAGGACAAACTTCCTCCTTAGCTTCAATGACCTGCTTGTTGACCTCTGACACTTGAACGGGGACTCTGCCCTTCCTCTTCCTACTGGTCCCTGCTTTGGTAGCACTGGTAGGTGACAAAGAAATTGCCCTCTGTGATTGAGGAGTGGGTGCTAAATCCAAATTAAAATGAGAGGTAACCACAAAATTCTCCCATGAAATATATTTCTTGCCCAATTCCTCAGACACTAGCATTTTGATTAATTTAGAGTGGAAAAGGATAGAATTCACATCTTTAGATTTGGCCTGTATCATATCTGACATCTTACCTATACTGCTCAACAAGTAATAAGGAATATTCATCTCAACCTTACCAGTAAAATGTAGCAACAATATTATATGGTACTAGTATAATGTGTTGAATATCCCTTCACAAGTAAAATATCTATGTATGATCTTCAATAGTCTGTCAAATTGTTCAATCAATTAGCTCCTTAGCATACTTTTGGACAGGTGATTGGCTTGATATTTAGGTTTGAAGAGATATTTTTCATAAGCTGAAATGAAATCCATGTCTTTGAACCACCTTTCACCTGTAATGGGGATCCCTTTTGCAGCTGAGATGGAGGCTTCAGTCACTTTAAACTCCAAATCCAAAACCTTAGTTTTCTTACCATAAAAATGAAATGAAAATTGTCTTGCTACGTCTGGATGGCCTCTCTGCATGTTCTGACAGAAGAAAAGGCACCCTACTCTTTGAAAGGCCTCTCTTGCCATGGGTTCTGTATTAAAAGAAGCATGTCCATTGATTTTTTCCTAACTATCTTTCATCCTTCATGTGCCTTCTTCGATTTAGGGGTCTCCATGACTTAGAATGAGGGTTCTTAAAAGGTTTGGTAATTCTCAGGAGAATTTGGTTGGGGTTTCAAATATGAAAGGTTGACCCTATGCAACTGAGTAAAACATTTAACCTTGAGATGGAAGGAGTCATGGGAAGCAGCAAGAGGTTAAGCAACGCCTCTGGGTAGTGCAATGCATACGCAGAGGATAGACTAGTCTAAATCTTGCAACATCAAGGGCTAAGGAAGACAACATAAATCTGATTCACATACGGGCCATGAGGTTTACAGGCCTGAAAAAGAGAGGATATGAGGCTATCATACAAAGAAGAATCTTTTACCGTTGTGCAAACTTAGCAAAACAAAAACCCAATCACAAATTTCCTGTGAGGATTAATACGCAGAGGAGGTAATAGTGGATACCTGTGTAGTAGACACCTGTTGATCTCTTCAATGGAATCATAGGTTGAAAATGAGAAAACTTCAGCCCTAGAATCTCACACAGTATTAAGATTTGGTTGACATGTGGTCGCCTGATCAGAACTGGAGAATTCAGGCAGTGCAACACTGTTGAGTTTTCAAAATTAGAAATCGTTATCAAGGAACATAAATGTAATATATTTGGAAGGAACTTTAACTGACTTATGGCACTAAAAACAAGGGATATGGTATCGGTTTTGGCAATCATGACTTGGGGTGGCAGTATGATAAATGTGGTAGGCGCTACGGAACTGCCTGATGAGTAGGAAACACTTCCAATTCAAAAATATGATTAGATAGGTAAGAGAGGACAATGAGGCATGCTTGTGAGGTCATGAGTGAGGAGAGAGGTGTGTCACATCAACCTGATCATGGGAGGTATCGACCTAGGGGAAAATCATGAAAGGGATCAAAAATAATAAACCATGAGCTAAAAGGGCTCAAGGATCAAAAATCAAATTGAGGATCAAAACATGAGCCATGACTCAAAAGTTTAGTCATCCAAGGGGTCCTGTCAAACATAAATTTAAAGGGATGAAAAAATTGTTTTAAAAAAATTTAAAATCTAAGGCTTTAAAAAAGGTAAAAGAAAACTAAAGACCCAAGGCAATTTAGTGTGATAACATTGGTTGCACAGGGGATGGCATGCCCCCTTCAGGCTGCCAAGAATGAGTAGACTCAATGACTTATCCTAGGGCTATGGGGTTAGTTATTGAAACAAAAATAAAAAGAGAATGATATTTACAATGACATGAAGAGCCACTCAAGGCTCAGGCAAAGTACTTTTTCAGAAAATGCCCATTGACAGGGCCACCAAAAACCTCTTCATCCTCCATATTCTGCAGCTTGAACATGTTGTTAGAGAATACCTCGGAGATTTTGAAAGGACCGACCCATAAAGCTTCAAATTTACCATGCTTTCCTTTATCTTGTCTCGATGCATCCCACTTGAGCACTAGATTGCCCAGCTGAAAATCCTCTTCGTTCACCTTCTTGTCGAATGTCTGCTTGATCTTTAGTTGATGATCATATGCCTTATCTACAAGTTGTTCCCAAGTCTATTTCACTTCAACCAACTGTTGAATCCTCCCGATCATATGATCTGGCTCCCGTTGATAATCCTAGAGGAATTTCTCCACAGGTAATGCAAGTTGAGAAGGAAAAACTGCCTCAACTCCATATACCAGCTGGAAAGGAGAAAGTCCCAAGGATATTTTCACTATCACTCTGTCAACCCATAGAGAAAATTTGAGTTTCGAATCCCATGCCTTTTTGTTATCCTCTAACATATTTTTAATAATCTTTATAATGATTTTGTTCAAGGATTATGCAAACTCGTTTCCCTATGGATAGTAAGGGATGGAATGAATCAAATTGATCCCAAATTGTTCACAGAATTGAATTAATGGTTCATCCTTGAATGATACAACATTATTAGTGATGATTTTGTCAGGACACTCAAACCTTGATATGATGTCTTCCAGGAAACCAATGATCACTTTATGTGAAGCGTTCCTTGTGGGAATATCTTCGATCCATTTAATAAAGTAATATGTAGCAGTTAATATCCATCTATGTTGACCACTGGAAGCGGGATGGATTTCCCCGATAAAATCCAGGCCCCACTATTGGAATGGTCCTGAGGCTTCCACAGGCTTCAATGGAAAAGACTTAAGCTGTTGTTTTCCGAAAAAATTCTGACATTTAAGACAGGCCCTGATCTTAGCACAAACATCCATGAACAAACTGGGCCAGAAGTACCCATCTCTGAGGATCTTGTATGCCGTGGTTCTCCAATAATGATGCCCCCACATAGACTGTCATGAAAATTAGACATAATCTTTTGGGCTTCTTGGGGATCAAGGCATTTCAAAAGCACTCCTAATGGATCCTTCCAATACAAAATTTGATCAACAAATTAGTACTTTATTGATTTAAGTTTTAAGGCCCTCACCTTGTTTCTTTCCATACCACTTGGGGGCTGTAAATTTTGTAGAAAAAATATAATGTCTTTGTACCAGCTGCAATCTTCCAATGTAGAAATGACTTGAGGGCCTTTATCATTCATCTCAGCCTACTGATTTTCTGAACATGAGTGAATGAAATTCACCCCCAGTGCTGAGCAATTTGATTGATCCAAAAGCTTGGCCAAACCCTGACCTTTTACCAATTTTGTGGTGCTAATCTCCAAATCAAATTCAAGTAATTTAGCAATCCACTTGCTTCTTTTTCCATCTATATCAGGCTGAATAAGAATTTCTTTTACAACAGCTAATGGGGCATAAGCAATAACTATTGAATGCAGAACATAAACTCTGAAGGACTTAAGAGGTTTAACCAATGCATAGGCTAGTTTGTCCATAATGTCATACTTTAGTTCTTCATGTCTCAATTCCCTACTGAAAAATGAAATGGGCTGCTTTAAGACTTCAACATTCTTCTACAATAGGATTGTTGCTACTATATCAAAAGAGGCAAAAGAAAAAATAAGAAAGTCCTTGGAGTAATCAGGGCTGACAAGAATCGGGGCTTCTATCAAGGATTTCTTGATTTCATCAAAAGAATCATTGGCCTCAACAGTCCATTTGATTTCACTATCCTTCCTCAGCATGGTTGTGATATACTTAACTAACTCAACAAAATTTGATACAAATCTTCTCAAAAAGTTGATTTTTCCCATAAAATATTGTATCTCTTTTTTAGATCTAGAGAGTGAAAAAGTTTGTATAGCCTCAACCCTGCTAGAATCAATCCTTAATCCTTCAGCTGACATGATATGCCCCAATAATTTTCCTTCTTTCATGGCAAACAATGATTTTTTCAGATTCAAAGAGAGGCCAAATTTTCCGCATTTCAATAAAACCTTTCTTAAATGATCACAGTGTTCCTTATCAGAATGAGAATACACAGTTATCTCATCCAAATAGATAACAACAAACTTATCCTTTTCTCCAATAAATTCTATGTCCATAGCTCGCTGAAAAGTTTCCCCTACGTTCATCAAACTAAAGGGCATCTTGGCATACATAAATGTCCCCCAGGGAGTGGTGAAGGTTGTCTTCTCCTTGTCTTCTGGCAAAACAGATACCTGATTGTATCCAGAAAATCCATCGACCACAGACATCCTAGGTGCTCCTGTCCCCTTCTGTTATATGTTCTCCATCTTGGGTAAAGGATAATTATCCTTCTTTGAGCTTCTGTTCAGATTTCAAAAATCAACACCAAGTTTAATTTCCCCATTTTTTTTTCTTATTGAGACCAAATTGGCTACCCATTCGAAATACCTCAAAGGAATGATAATTTTTTCATCTAAAAGCTTCTTAACTTCTTTCTCCGTGACAAGCATCAACATAGGATTGATTTTCCTCAACTTTTGCCTGAAAGTTTTGGTGTTTTCTTTTAATGGGATCTTGTTCTCTATTATTCTTGTGTCATAAGTTTTGATACCTTCAGAAGTCCAAGCAAATACATTGGCAAATTCTTTCAACAACTTAGTGTATTCTACCCTCTACTGTTTCGATAGGCTTCTTGACAGTTTGACGTATTTTGGATCCTTTTCAGTGGCCACATTACACTCAGTGATATCAGCATCATAAGTGGATACCTTACCTTTCAATGCCACATCATTCCCATCAAATAATCCTTCCAAAGGAACTAGTACCTTTGGTATATGATTGCTAGGTAGCTGCACAATATGATGATTAACAATTTTATTGAGGAAAACATCAGCATGAGGAGTGATTTTTGGATCATGATCCTGATCAATGTGCAATGCAGAAAATTCATCAACAATCTCAAGAAAATTTTTAAGTTCTAAATCATCTTCAAACACCTTCCAATATTTTACATTGTCTAGTATAGAAGGCATGTATTTGACTTCTACATCATACTTGATTTTTGGTGGTATAGGAATTCTGAAGTTGCTTGCTGATACAGCCAAAGAATCAACCACAATATTTTCTTCTCTAGGAATGAATGATATATTAAAATCAAAGAAAAAACTGTCCACTAAATCCCATACTTCATTTCTGTAAGATCTAAGCCTAGGATGCTTTGTTTGAGAAATATTTTTAATATGATGGACTATCAATTCAACATCCCCAAATATTGACATCTCCTCTATCCCCATGTCTTTTTCTGCCCTCAAACCCAAGACAAGAGCCTCATACTCTGCCACATTATTAGTAGTCTCAAATTCTAGTTTATATGACAAAGATATAGTTTCTTTAGTTGGTGAGACAAAGATCACCCTAGCACCAACACCTTCCTTGGAAGAGGCTCCATCAAAGAACACCTTCCAGACATAAGTAGTTAGAGGAGGCTCTTCAGAAAATTTGATGGGCTTTTTTCTGATTTCTAAAGAGTCTTCCAGGGCATCGGTGAGCTACAAAATACTAGATCCCATATATGTATCAAAAGAAAAAACAGAGTGATTGGTGGGGTTTGCTTCATCACTAATGATGTAAGCCAATTGAGATTCCTTGTAATTATTCTATGCTCTCCCCCAAAAATAGGAATAGTAGCATAAGAGAGATCCATCTGCAAGGTTCCCCCAAGTCTTTTTATCCAGGATCTTGACAAGAGAATACCAAACTTGGGGGGAATGTCAAAAAATACGATATCCATAAGTATACTCTTCAAGGGAAGCTGAAATAAGTTCACCACCATATCCTTAATGACTCCAAGACATTTGAATTTTCTAGAGTCAAAAGAATATAATTCATGATAGTTCTTTGTGACTTCTAACCCAAGTTAATCCATAAGAGATTTTGGCATAAGATTGTGGGATGCCCCTGAATCCATGAGCCAATTGTGTAGCACCTTATCATGTATATTCAGTGAAGTATAGAAAGGTGGGGATGAATCATCTATGTCTTCTATAAAAGGCCCTAAAATCACTGCTGGTTTTTCATCTTGTAGATTTATGGAATCAGTGGCACTTGGAGATGATTCGGCTGTAACATTTTGGATAAATATTTTTTTAAATCCTCATTTTTTATCAATTCCAAAAAAGGTACATGGATCTTTATTTTCTGGATCTCATTCTCCAAACTGAAGGAAGGGGAAGGATTCAAGACCTCTTTGATTTCAGGATGAGGATCTCTGATCAGAAGTTGTGGGTTTTGAGAGTCTTTTTCCTTGTTTCTCACTGTCACAGCCTTGACGGAATATTCTTCCTGAACAAGCTGATTAGGGGCATCAATTTTTTCTACATTCTTCTTATATCTTAGATTATATCTACTAGGATTTTCCTTTTCTTTATCTCCCTTTCTTAACTCATTAATTTGAACATCCATTAAATATTTCTCATAAGAGGATTGAGTCAAGTGTGGGGATGGGGAAGTATCACCTAAATAGTGAATCTTAGGATTAGCTTCAACCTCCTCTTCTTCTTCATTTGCCACTAAATTATTATACAAAAGAGCTTGTACCCTTTGATCATCTCTCTCTATGTTTCTAGGTTCCATAGGAAATATTTGGGGAGCATTATTTGGTCTCCTATAGTTACCTCTATTATCATTGTTTTGAGCATTTATATATGTTTGTTTCCCTTCTGATTTTAATTTCTCAATTTCAATGGAGAGAGATTTTACTAATTTGGTCAACTCATCTACTTGAGAATGGACAACAGAGGAATCATAAGTTGAAGCTTTAGCTTTGTTTTTTCTCCTATCCCTATCAGATTTTCCCATGAGTCTATATGATGCCACTATGTTGGATTCTACCTCTAAGAGAGCATCTTGCATATGAACCAAAAAGGTCACCTTTCTCTCAAAATGAGGTAGAATTCAGAATCAAAAGCACTGGCATAAGTGATTTTTTCCATGGTTTCAGTGGGTTTGATCTCATCAAATATCTTCTTGTACATTTTGTTAAATCTCTTAGAAAGTCAGAGACAAACTCTCCTTCTTTCCTTTTCAAAGATCCAAATTTGGTGATGTAGTACAAAAAGTCCTTTTTGTCACCACAATGCCTCAAGAAGGCTTCATCCAATGCCTCAATACCAGTAATGGATCCAGGGGCCAGACCCTTGAACCACTTCCTAGCCTCACCAAACAGGCTTTGGAAGAAAACCCTCATCCAAACATATTCATTTTCAATATTTTGGTTATCGGCATAGCCGTAGAAAGAAGAAAGATGTTCCTCGGTTGTTACATCTTCTTCTCCCATAAAATTAGGCATGTATTTCAAATAATATTTAGGGGGAAGAGCATTTAGTGGCTGATGTAAAAGTAGAGGAGCATATCTTGCAGCCACTATGGCATCCATCCTATTAGCAGGAGGGTTAACAACTGTCATTTGATTTTGGATTCTTGGTGAACAAGAAGGAGAAGGAGAATTGGTTGTATGTAGAGTAGAAGAGGAAGGAATGGATGAAGGGGGGGTTTCAGTTTTCACAATAGGAGGTTGGGTTTTTGAATAGTATGGTAAGGTATAAGAGGGAGATGAAGTTCCTACTTCTTTGGCCGAAAAAGTTTTAACAGAAAGAGGTGTAGAAAAACCTAAAGTAGGGAAATCTTCAAAACTATCAAGACTAGAACACCTCTCAATATCAGGGGAAGAAAATATATCAATGTTTTCCACTTTCAATTCAGTCTCAAAGGAATATTATTCAAAAGGAAACTCTTCAAAATCAAGATTTTTAGATACTTCAGCAGAAGATACAGGAAGCTTACTTGATAAAACAGTTGGAGTATCAAGAGAAGAATCAGGAAAATGACCAAAAGCACTTGTAGTAGCAGTAGAAAAACGTTTTTGGGAAGCTTTTCCTTTCTTGAGTATCATGTCTAGGTCAGCCTTAGGTGGTACCAAAGGTAGTTGTGTATTAAATCTCGTATGTCTGCCTTTAGGTGCCAGAGCTAAAACAATGGAGTCGCTAGGTGCAGTCTACAATCTTCGAAATACTGAGTTCTAATGCACCTTTAGAACTAGAATATAGTGTCATTTTAATCTCAGGGAAAGGTCTTCAAACTATCCCCGACAATAGCACCAAGAATGTTAGCACTAGGATTCACCTTCATATTGCATGGAAGGAAAGCCCAGTACCCATCAAGTTATATGTGAATGGAAGAGTGTTTTAAAGGGTCAAATGGAAAAGGACTCAAATGGTAATGTTCTAACTCAGACAACATGGCTAACATGCACCAACAATTAAGGTCTTGGCTAACTTCTATCAACAGTTTGGGAGTAATTATGAATAGAGGGAAGACTTGAGTGAGAGGAGTGAAGGGACTGTTGCAAACATCAGGTCTACAAAAGTCTAACGAAGAAAGTTACTAATCACAAGATCTTCTTGACATCAGAAACTAAAGAAGCTAAATAAACATATGATAATATAATGATCAAACATCCACCATAACATCACCACAATAATTCATGTGAATCTTTCAAAGCATGAACGTTTAGCATCAGAAGCACATAGATTGAAAGAGGAGTTGTTTTCTATTATCCAAAAAGTCTTAAGTCCAGTACATCACTAGATCATAGTTACTTCATCAAAATATTAGAAGTAAAATGGAGCTTTGTTCAACCTTCCGAACCTACTAAAGAAATTGATCTATCTATTTATAACAAGAAAGGGAGGCAACAACTGGAGGTGTGATTTGGCTAGTTTCCCTTGAAAATCTCTAAACATTTATTTGTTCTAACAACTAGAATAACAACCTATGCTATAAAATAGGGAAATTTTGGTGACTAATCCAATCATGATTCTAATTGCTTTGATCCTATTTTGTTTCTCATCTCTTGTTTTTCCATGTGTCCCTTTGGATCCTGTAGTTGTCCTCAAAATACCAGCTGCTACTTCTGTATCTTTCTCCATCATCAACTTACCCAAAACGATGTTCGCCTACTCCTCCTAGATTCCTGGTGTTTGCTAGAAATTTCCTTGGGTAGCAACTCTGGGTAGCACATCATAAAACAGAACAAGGAGAGAAGGTAATGCCTGTAGGTAGCACCACAATGCTGCATATATGCGCCAACATTGGTCCTCTATTGAAATATTGGGTAGCACCTCTAGGTAGCGCCCCTGTGTTTTGCATGTGTGTAAACCTGCTCCCTGCCAAATATTATGTAGCACATGTGGGTAGCGCCATTGTGTTGCACTCGTATTTCGATTATGTTCTATGGAATATTACACAACGCCTTTACGTAGCGTCACTTAAGATGTGTCTCTTACAGGTTTGGGTAGCATTGCCAAAATGCAACACCTTTCAATATTGAATATGTACAGAGCAGTGTGTGTTCGTTCATGATGATAGACCCACTTTACTTAGGTGCCTTGACCGTACCATAGGTAATTCCTTTTACCACTAGGTGAAGCTATGACTTAGAAAAAACTAAAAATCCATATAGATAAACGCCTAGAAGACTGTATAGATGGAACAACTAGTATGTGCATATCAGTTAACCCTCCTGAAAAAGGAAAAATTCTCAAAAATGGGGCTTACCATTACCAATTATTTTTTCATTTTAACACTTAGCCTCACATTTTTTCTGCTAGAAAGAGGATCTTCAATTGGCACAACAGACTTATTTTTCCTAGGATTGATTGGCTTCTTCTATGTAGTTGTTCTCTCCTTAGTTGTTGGTTTATCATCCTCAATGTCAGCTTCAACCAACACCTGTAAATTCCTTTGGGCTACCTCATCTTGAAATTGTTTTAGCTCTTCCTTTAACTTCTTGTTCTGAGACTGAAAGCCTCAGTTCTGTATGTAAATATTCTTCAGCTATTTATGAATGGGAAGAGCCTTTCTCACTGCAAACCTTGCCAATTCAAGGGTATGATTGTAGACATCCATGAGCTCTTCCATTTGAGCCAAGTGGAGCTTTTCTTCTGTTTTAATACAAGATGTTTCTTTCCTTGCATATCTAAGCTGCTTGATAAGCCTTTTGTAGGTCTGACTGTCAGGAGGGACAGTGGCATGCTCAGTCTTAATAGGATTTTCCTCAGACTCTTCTTCCTCCTGCATGGGAAGTGTTTTTACCACCTCACCAGGTTTCTCAGTGGCCTTACTTTTACCCTTCATTCTCTGCATCGTGATTTCTTCATTTCTTACCACCGGTTCCTTGAAGTGTTTCACAGGGGTTTCCTCTTTTCTCTCAAAAGGTATTTTAGTACCTTTACCTTTCTGTACAAGGGATTCTTGTTTTCTTTCGACAACCTTCTCAATTCCTTTCTCAAGGATCTCATCTCTCTTCTCCAATGGTCCTTTAGCACATTTACCCTTCTTCTTTTGTACAAGGGTTTATAATTTCTCCTCTACAGGATTTTCAATATTATTCCCCTTCTTCTTTTGAATAGGGATCTCTGGTAAGGACTGTTATCTATAATCCTCGTTAGGAATTGATGACCTTTTGAAAGGTCTTTTACCTTTGATTTCGACTATTGGAGGAGAAGGGGAAAAGAGAAGCTTCTTCCCTCTCTTAGATGTAGCTTTGGTAGAAGGAGGCACCTCTTCTGACCCTGGTGGAGGAGGTGGTGAAAAATCTCTATGTGGAGAAGGACAAACTTCCTCCTCAGCTTCAATGACCTTCTTGTTGACCTCTGACACTTGAACATGGGCTCTTCCCTTGTTTTTCCTATTGGTCCCTACTTTGGTAGCACTGGTAGGTGATAAAGAAATTGCTCTATGTGATTGAGGAGTGGTTGCTAAATCCAACTTAAAATGAGAGGTAACCACAAAATTCTCCCATGAAATATCTTTCTTTCCCAATTCCTCGGACACTAGCATTCTGATTAATCTAGAGTGGAAAAGGCTAGAATCCACATTTTTAGATTTGGCCTGTATCCCGTTTGACATCATACCTATACTCCTCAACAAGTAATAAAGAATATTCATCTCAACCTTACCAGTAAAATGTAGCAACAATCTTATATGGTACTGGTATAATGTGTTGAATCTCCCTTCACAAGTAAAATATCTTTGTATGATCTTCAATAGTCTGTCAAATTGTTCAATCAATTGGCTCCTTGGCATACTTTTGGACATGTCATTGGCTTGATACTTAGGTCTGAAGAGATATTTTGCATAATCTGAACTCAAATCCATGGCTTTGAACCACCTTTCACCCATAATGGGGATCCATGTTGTAGCTGAGATGGAGGCTTCAGTCACTTCAAACTCCAAATCCCCAACCTCAGTTTTATTACCATCAAACTGCAATGCAAATTGTCTTGCTACCTATGGATGGCCTCTCTGCATGTTCTGAAAAAAGAAAAGGCACCCTACTCTTTGAAAGGCCTCACTTGCCATGTGTTCTATATTAAAAAGAAGCATGTCCACTGGTTTTGTCCTAACTATCTTGCCTCCTTTATGTTCCTTTTTCGATTTAGGGGTCTCCATGAATTAGAATGAGGGTTCTTAAAAGGTTTGGTAATGCTCAGGATACTTTTGATGGGGTTTCAAATATGGAAGGTTGGCCCTATGAAATTGAGTAAAACGTTTAACCTCGAGATGAAAGGAGGCAGGGGAAGCAGGGAGAGGTTAAGCAACAGCTCTGGGTAGTGCAATGCATATGCAGAGGATAGACTAGTCTAAAGCTTGCAACTTCAAGGGCTAAGGAAGACAACAATAATCTGATTCACATATGGGACATGAGGTTTACAGGTCTGAAAAAGAGAGGAGATGAGGCTATCATAGAAAGAATAATCTTTTATCGTTGTGAAAAATTAGCAAAACAAAAACCCGATCACAAATTTCCTGTGAGGATTAATACGCAGAGGAGCTAACAGTGAATACCTATGTAGTAGACACTTAGTGAGCTCTTCAACGCAATCATAGGATGAAAATGAGGAAACTTCAGCACTATAATCTCGCACAGTAGTAAGATTTGGTTGACACACGGTCGCTTGATCAGAACTGGAGAATTCACGCAGCACAACACTGTTGAGTTTTCAAAATTAGAAACCCTTATCAAGGAACATAAATGCATGATCTTTTCAAGGCACTTTAACCGAATTCTAGCACTGAAAATAAGGGATATGGTAGCGGCTATGGGAATCATGACTTGGGGTGGCAGTATGATAAATGTGACAGGCGCTACAGAACTTCCTGATGAATAGGCAATGCTTCCAATTCAAAAATATGATTAGATAGGTAAGCGAGGACAATGAGGCATGCTTGTGAGGTCATGAGTGAGGAGAGAGGTGTGTCACATCGGCCTAATCATGTTAGGTATTGACCTAGGGGAAAATCATGAAAGGGATCAAAAATAATAAACCACGAGATAAAAGGGCTCAAGGATCAAAAATCAAATTGAGGATCAAAACATGAGCCATGAATCAAAATTTTAGTCATCCAAGCGGTCCTATCAAACATAACTTTAAAGGGATAAAAAAATTATTTAAAAAAAAAAATTAAAATCTAAGGCTTTAAAAAAGGTAAAAACAAACTAAAGACCCAAGGCAATTTAGTGTGATAACACCTATCCGTTTAGAGGTGAGGTAGTCACCACAAGGGGGGAATATCGATGACCCTAGGGGGATTTATAGGAAAAGTGTTAAGTATGAGTAGATTTCCCTAGAGATCAATTATGTATGATAGGAAGATCCCGGAAACGAGTCTTGGGAAATTTTAAAGGTTTCCAAAAGGGTTGAGTGAATTGTCAAGAGTAGGGTACCTACCCAAGACACAATGAAAACAAAGGATGCTTGGAATATGTTAGTTGGAAAATAAATTTAATCTTGTTGTCCCTATTTTGCAGAAACAATAAATTATATATATCATCTCTATAAGGATAATAAAGACTGCAATATAACTGATAAATATATGAATGAATCAACAAGATATAAACTAGTAAAAGATAGCTTAATACAACAATGAACAAGAAACACCTTAGCACAAAATCAAGGCTGAAAAAAAAGGACCAACTGCAGTGATATTATTAGCCTTATGTTTGTAGAAAACCAATATTAACAATAGAAAAATCAGCCACTAGAAACTACCTCTAACTATCCCAATAGGTGCCCTAGACTTAGTAGAGAGATAGGGAAAAGTTAGGGTTAAATACTAGGGTTAGTTTAGGAGTTATTAAGGGTTAAAGGGTTCTATTTATGCAACCCTAATGGTTTTCGGTTAGTCTTTTAAGAACAAAAAGAATTTGTGGCTGAAGGGGGATGACTCAATGAGGAAAGGGATCCAAAGGCTCAAGGAACACATTCCCAAATATACAACTTTAAAACTTGAAATTTCACATTTACCAAGGCAACAATTTATTTCTCCAATGCAACAAGTAAATGACTAGTGCCTTTAAAAAATGGGTTAATATATTCAAACAAGGAAATATCTAGAGGTACTACCTCCTTGGGGGTGTAAATCTTCTTACTCCCCAAGGTAAGTATCTCTATCTAGGGTTTGGGATAAGAGGGTGTATGCCCTTATACTTCTCTTAGAAAACCCTTGTTAAAACAATAACATGTAAGCATAAAATGATGGAAACTATGGTGGGGGTGTATTTCCTTATCCTTCCCACCTATCTCTATAAAAATATCCTTGAATTGAATACAAATGATAGCACAATGTAAAAAACCTTACCAATTCAAGGAAAACTCTAAGACAAACCACCACAATAACTAGATAATAACCTTGCAAGGATAGTGCCTCACTTCCATCAACAAATAATCCAAGAGATATCCATAAACAAGAGAACAAGAGAGAGAAATAGCCAATGAGAGTGAAAATTCTAGCCCAATACTTCTCCTAGTGGGAGATTTATGATTTAAAATGAGATCTTATGATCTCTATTTATACAAAATGTCTCCAAAATAGTTTGTCCACATAAATTTTAGGGTAAACCAAAAGAATAGGGGTCAAAAACCCTAACATTTCCCCTTTACACAAATAATATTAAACAATTCACTTAAAATTTACCTTTTCACAAAAAGAAATCCTAACTTAAGGTGACATCACCCATTTAGGGGACATTTTGACACTAGGACCAAGTCGTTGGTGCTAGACAAGTGTATCTAGGCTTGCCAAAGCCACGTGTCAATCATCTAAGTCATTTATTCATGGTCAAAGCCTCATTCTCCTCAAAAATTCCTTGCGTCAAATGAATAACAACCTCACCACCAAATCATATCTCTCCTAGATGACATCATGCCTCCAAAGGTGATGTTATGCCTCTCCTAGGAAAAACATCTGGCATGTGAGTGATATTTTATGTCATCCACAATGTATTATAGGCCTCTGAAGGTTCATCTCTCTCATCTGACATGTGGTCCCTTGGCATCCAACTTATGGTATTCAAGCCCCACAGAAGCCCAAGCTAGGCTCGTTCCTCCAAAACGGTCCACCAACTAGGTTCTACAAAGACAAATAAGAACGCCCTCCAAGGATCTCAAGTCAAAATGTCATGATAAGTAAATAAAGTAAATAAATGATCCACATAAGGATGTCCATAAAACATTACCCTGTCAAACAAGTAAGTGTTCAAAGAAATTATGAGACTTGCCAAGCTTGGGTATGGGAGGGTTGTTGAGGTGTCCTATTGGGTGGATCTTTCCTAGGTAAAGGAGTGTTTCCCAAGTGATCCATCTAAAAGCCATGTAAAGTGGATTAAATGGTTAAGGATCAAGAATCAATCGACATTGGTTTCATGACATACAATTGGTTGCAGTGCCTCGTTCATGGGTTCCTTTGTAGAGGGTGTGTGGCACATTTTTTTGCAGTGCATTTTTTCCAAGCCCATCATTCTACCATTCTATGTTTCTTTGATAATTTAAGTACAATTTGAAGGACATTCTCATGGCATGGTGTCCAGATAATGACATTGTCACTCATAAATACCTAGCAGAAATGAGAAGTTGGGCTCATTATGAGGCCCCCATTTCTCTCATCCATGCAACTGAGAACCATTACCCTCGCTTGGTGATCAAATTATGGTAATTTCATATCACTATATATCCATGATCATGATAGGTCGGCTCATGATGAGACCTCCTATCCTTCAACTAACCCTTTAAGTCTTCATAATCATTAATTTTGTGGGTTCCCCTTTCCTCACAGATAAGCATTCCATTACTTTCTTGGTTGATCCCTAGGTGAAGCATATGGAAGGTTTATAAGTAGTATTTTATCTTTTACCCAACAACAATCCCTCTATGCCTTCATCCCCTTCTTCACATAGAATGAGGGACAAACCCTTCTTGGGTCAATACACCCTAAAATACCAATATATAAGTAAATGGGGGGTTTAAGTGATGAAAAGTGGTAAGTATGGTTAGGAAGGATATGATGTCTCTTCAAGGAAGTTCCTAGTAGTAAACCCATTCTCGAGGAAGACAACTTACTAGGGAACAATGTCAACTGCCATGGTGATATAGGGCAAAAGGCATTATTTCCAAGCATATTTCATGAAGTATAAAGAAGTATAAGATACAAAATACTCAAATACCTCAAATATTGAAATGACACTCACCATAATACTTGACTTGTACCTCATGGAGTAAGGCCTAGTGCCTTCCAAAATCCAATTGGACTGGTGTATTCCATTGTTAAGCCCTAATATTGGCCCATTACCCCTTAATTGGGGCACATTAGATTAGTAATGTTATTTTATTTATGTCGKCTTTAGGCCATTAGTTATAATTATACCTCCTAGTCTCCTATATATACCAAGGAGACATTTTCATTTTGAATCATCGTACTTGAAAATTTAAGTGGGGTAAAAGGAGGTTGCCCCCTCGAAGAGGCTTATTATCTGAAATTATCTCTTTTTCAAGGCGTTGAGTACTTTTCCTGAGGTTTTTCTATGTTATATTGATGTTTGGTTCTTAACATATGGTATCAGAGCTCAAGGTCTTGGGGTTTCGCTGCTACATCTGAGACACCGTGGAATTTTTGCTATAACTGTTTTTCTAAAACATTTTAGAAGGAACGGCTTGGACGGTATTTAGAAGACGGATCAAGGTATGTTGGGTTCAAAATTTATCTCCTGAGGCCTTATACTTTCGGAGATATAGCCTGTACAAGATAGGTTTCTGGAATCATCCTGAAATGCGTCTTTGCAACATTTTCTCTATAAAAAAAATTCTGTAACAATTCAGACCCTAAACACTGGAGGCCATTTATAGAAATTAGTGAATTATCTGTGGTAAAACGTTCAGCTTCTGGGTCATCTTAAATTTGTAGATACACCCTGTGTAAGATAGGGTATCTGACTAGTCCTATTGGCTAGTCTCAAGAAGGTGTTCCAAGTAAAACAATCATAACTTCTTCCTAGAGTATCCAAATTGGGTGGAACTGGTTGCATTGGATCGTGGACAGTCTGTAGTATTTTGGGTGTGAGTTTCAGAATTTTTTATCAATTGTTTTGTGCGGGGCACACTATACAAGTGAGATCTCCTGGAAAGGAAAAAAATCAGCAAGTTGTGGGGAAGTTATCGTAAATTCCACTTGGCACATCCAATTTTGATCAGACCTGTGGAATTGAAGATAAGACATATCATAGAAATACATAAGATAAATTTTCATACCCAGAAGGTCCAAAAATTGGGAGATACAACAGAAGAAATATTGTCTAGCAGAACCACCTCAAAATCAAGGTTCAAAAGTGATACTTGGCCAACATGCCACCCAA
>ML779913.1:171839-212831 GCA_009831015.1 Picea engelmannii | reverse complement strand
TTATGGATACCACCCTCCTTCCATCACTTCTTCTCTAAAAGAAAAATCTAAGGTTCAAGCAGTGGAAGATCACATCGAGAATCAACAACAAGTTCTCCAAATCTTAAAGTACAACCTGACCATGGCACAAAATCGCATGAAACGACAAGCAGATCAACATCGTAGTGAAAGAAGTTTTGAAGTAGGGGATTGGGTATTTTTAAGACTACAACCATACAAACAGATGTCCCTCAAGCAAGACAACAAGGATATTAAATTATCACCAAAGTACTATGGCCCTTATAAGGTGTTGCAAAATATTGATACTATGGCATACAAATTGGAGCTACCTACATCTTCATGAGTACACCCAGTTTTCCATGTTTCATGCTTAAAGAAAGTTATAGGTGACAAGATCCCAGTTCAAACTATATTGCCAGAACTTGACGAGGAAGGAAAAATGATATTGGAACCTGAAGCTATCACTGACACAAGAATTCTCCAACTGAGGAATAGATCCATTTCAGAGTATCTCATTAAATGGAGGAAACTACCAGCTGAAGATTCCACTTGGGAAAATGAGTCTTTTATACAGAAGCATCCAGAGTTACTCAAGCGTTGCGGACAACACTTGTCTCAAGGGGAGGGGCCTGTTAAGCCCTAATATTGGCCCATTACCCCTTAATTGGGGCACATTAGATTAGTAATGTTATTTTATTTATGTCGGCTTTAGGCCATTAGTTATAATTATACCTCCTAGTCTCCTATATATACCAAGGAGACATTTTCATTTTGAATCATCTTGTACTTGAACATTTAAGTGGGGTAAAAGGAGGTTGCCCCTACGAAGAGGCTTATTATCTGAAATTATCTCTTTTTCAAGGCGTTGAGTACTTTTCCTGAGGTTTTTCTATGCTATATTGATGTTTGGTTCTTAACATCCATCCTAAAAATCCTAACCTCTGTGGTGGTGAGAAGGGTCTTATGTATGTGCAAGTCGGAATTGTTGTTCATGTAGTCTCTTTTTACTCCATATATACATCCTGAGGGCCTCGAAACATGATATTCTTCGTTATCCCACAAAATGGGGATAACATCTAGATCCTACTTGGGGACATGTGCTCGTTGTAGAGTGCATGAGAACCACAACATCTCCTAGTAGACATGTTCCTACACTGAAGAAAAAAAAAACATCAAATCTAGAGTGGTCACGTCACCCTTCATCGATATACATAAAAATCCAAATGAAAACTAATCTAGAAAAGAAAATTTTAGCATTTTTTCAAAAATTTATAAACTAAGCATGAAATCAATATGCAAGTAGAATGAAATGAAAAATGAAATGAATCTAAACCAACATGAGAATTCAGGATGAAAATGAAAGGAAATAAATATGACCTACCTACTTACTTGGGACCTTGGGGCCTTGAAGATCAAGTGATAGGTGATTTCAGGTGAAGTCATACAAGCAATGAAACTAGTTGATCATCCCATCAAAGTATCTCCCCCTGTGCTTCATGATATAAAAAAACAAATATAAGTCAAGCACATAATGATCATGATAATAAATATATGTATAATCAATCGTAAAATGAAACTCATGGAGATGGGTGGGAGGGAGGAAATCTTTCTGGAAAGAGAAATCATCACCCTGATCATCCTACCCGAAGGTGTAACCAAAATCCTGATCAATACATATTTGTAGAGGACTACCATGTATAAACAAAAAATGATATTCATATTTACTCAAAGAACCATTGTTAACTAAAACTTGAGAGGAGATGAGAGATCAGAATAAAAGTACATGGTTGTGCCAAGAGGAAGATAATATGTAAGGGACCTCCTCGGGTTTAGAGAAAAACTGATCTTCCATATTTAGAACGCATTGCCTCTTATTTATGTGGAAATATATGCCCAAGGTATCAATGTAATAACACTTCCATTTGGCAGGGTGATCTAGGAGTTTCACTAGGTTGACCATGGTTTGGTGTCCATCAAAATATCGTTGGAACTCTTCATATAAAAAGTCTAAGTCACCAGAAAAGTAATCATCAAAAATCTCAAGGAATGGTTGAGATTCATCATGAATAAATCATGAAACGTTATCCCAAACATGATGGAATAAGTTTGTGACCATATAATCATCAAGATGCAACATATATGGATGATCCAACTTTAAAAATAAATACTCTAAAGAAATTATTTATGTATCCTTTATCTGAGAAGTTCCTTCAATGTTGTAGATAGGATCTCCGTAAAAAATGAAACAACCCAAATCCCATCTGCATCTCCCAGTCTGTATAAAAGTGTTTATATGTTAATCAACCATTTGGAAGAATTATTTAATAAGATCATCAGTGTGGTTGACCATATCTTTGTCTTCATGTGTAGGAAGAACAAAGGATAGGGTGGCTTCATTTGGATCTTCAAATTCTTCATCATTTTGGTTGATTGGTTCTTCAATTTCATTAACATGAGGATATCACAACTAGACAACCT
Source organism: Picea engelmannii (assembly GCA_009831015.1). Lineage (NCBI taxonomy): Eukaryota > Viridiplantae > Streptophyta > Pinopsida > Pinales > Pinaceae > Picea > Picea engelmannii. The sequence continues at coordinate 210,353 of ML779913.1, read as the reverse complement.
CAACTTCATCAGGATTCTTTTTTCTCTTCATGGTCATGCTCTTCCATCACCTCTTCATCACACAAGTCTTGATTTTTAATGCATAGTACTTTCTTTGCATTTTTTCAAAAGGATTTATTGCATCCAAGGGATCCTCTAATACATATTTACTTACATAGATATGAAAAAGAGTAATATCTTTAAAAGGGTAACAATTCATAGAGGCTTGGATGTCTTCATGAAGTGGAAGGGAAGATACAATCACTCCATCTTCATCGAATGTCTCATTTAGATCTCCAACATATGAATCTTGGACTTTAGCTTTCCAGACTTCATTTATTATCTCATCATTCATAGGAAAACCTTCTCTTCATAGAGAGTCTTCAAGCTCATGGAAAACATTTCTCAAATCATGATTGGTTCGCTTCCAATGCTTGAGAAATTCCTCAACAATATTTGTAGAAGATTGGATACTTGTCAGATCATATGAGTGTGCAAGAAAATTCCTTTGACTTGTTTTCGGAGAAGATACAAAAATTTTCATTAGTACATCTTCATGCAATACATTTATACTTGAGGTCATATAATTGACAGCATGGATGACTGTTAGAGTTGGGTCACCATTAAACTTGGGGAAATTTTTCATCCATTCCATTGGGAAATGGTTTGGATATCTAGGAATATCTTGAACATAAAAGGAGTGATAAACCTTATGGAATGCCCATGGTAAGTCCCATGAGGCCATGGTTCCATTACTTAGGGAAAGACCTCAATGGAGTCGTCAGATGAGCTCAAGGCTCATCAAAAGGTGGAAATGGATAAGGTGGGTTCTTAGAAGGTGGAGTCACCAAACAAAGTTCAAAAAGAGCTCATAAAGAGGGGAAATGGAATGGGGACTTTCCACAAGTGGAGTTTCCATGCAATATAGGGAGAGGATTTGGAATAGCTTTCCAAAGTATTGTTAGAGTTCGGAAGAGGATTCAAAATCCTCCCCGTCAATGACACCAAAATTTTATTGCACAAGTTATAGGTTTGGAAAATCTCGACCCAACCACCAAAATGGAGACAACTTAGAGAACACCTACCCATTGTCACCTTAGGAAGGTTTTTTTGTCACTTTAGAGGTGTGATAGTCACCTCAAGGGGGGAGTCCCTGTGATCCTAGGGGGAAATGAGGTGAAAAGTGTGATGTATGAATGAATGCCCCTAAATTTCAAGTTTATATATGGAAAATGTAACTTTTTGATGAGTCTTGAGGGTTGTTTGAGGTTTCCAAAGCCTTCAGTGACTTGCAAAGAGATTGTACCTTCCCAAGACACAAGAAAAGCCAATTTTTCATATAGTATGTTAAATGGACAAGAAATTTAATATTGTTGTCCCTAATTGCATCAATAAACAATAACATATATCAGCATGTAAATATTAATAATATTTGCAAAATAGGTGCTAAAATTCTAGTTGAATAAGCAAGAGACAAGCTAGTAAAGACTAGTTTACTCAAGAATGAAAGAGCAAGACTTTAGCATAAAAGTAAGGATATCATAAAAAAATTAATGAAACGATAATTATCATCCTTATGCCTGTAAAAAACAAGTTATTACAACAAATAATTCAACCACCAAAACTTTCCAACAATCCACCCAAAAAGTGAGATGAGACTAGTAGATTATAGGGGAAGATTTTAGCAACTTTTGATGGTTGGCTTGTGAGTTATTAGAAGATTAGTTTAGGGTTTATGAAGCCCTAATGGATTTATATTTAATTAATAAAAGAATAAATAAATACATCGAGAAAAAATATTCCCTAGTGGCTCAAAGGTTCCTTAGGCACAAATATCACTTTCCAATTTAGAGAATTTCAAAATTCCAAAATTACATATTTACCAATGCAAGATTTTATTTATCCAATGAAATTGAACTAGTGCCTCTAACCATTGGGTAAATGGAGTCCCTTTATCAAACAATTTGTATGTGTTACTTCCTTGGGGGTGTAAACCCTTTTACTCCCTAAGGCAAACCCTAACCAACAAGGAAAACCTAGGAAGGTGTAAACCCTTTTACTCCTAGTATCCTTTGCATAATAGATTATTTAAAACAATAAAAATGGACTTGGAGGGGGGTGTATTCCCTTATAATCCCCAATATATCATCACATTAATATTACAACGAGGAAAAGAGACAAATAACCATGAAATCCTTATCAAGTTGAAGCATCAACAAGATGAAACCCTAATTCACCAAGAAAATTCCACCATAAGCAAGAAAATAATCCTCCAAGAGAGATAGTGCATCATCCACCCATCCAATAGTAAATATAAACCATAAAAAATAGCATAACAGTTAGATATTTCCCAAAGAGGGAGAAAATTTCAGCCAAGTACCTCTCAAAGTGGGAAAGATATGTTATGAAACTATATTCACATGATCTCTACTTATACAAAATGTCTAATACATAGTTTGTCCACTTAGCAAGAGTAACACATAATATAATGGGTTAGAAACCCTTATATTACCCCTTGCATAAAATAATAATATTTAATTGTCACTTTAACATAAAATAAACCATAAAACAATATGATGTCACCCCTTTAAGGGACGTTTTGGCACTTGAGTAAATAGTTGAAGAAAAATGGAAGTAATTGGGGCTCCTTGAGCCTCCTCATCATTTGATAATCCTTCTCCATGCCTCATCCGGTGAAAATATGAAAATTGTCAATGTGTAACTCCATCATCAACAAACCCTAGCCCCTTCATGATGTCCACCCTCAAGGATGTGACATTTTGCCTCTCCTAGGAAATTCGTTTGGGTGGTAGAGCTAGGTTAGGCTCATCATGATGTCTTATAGGCCTCCAAAGGAACGTGTATGTCATCTAGAATGCGGTCCCTAGGCATCCATCCCGTGGACTTATTTCCCCATGGAATCCAAAGCTAGGCTTGTTCTCCCAAAACTGGCCACGAAGCAAGGTCCTGCAAAAGAAAAGCGTACGCCCTCCAAAGATTTCAAGTCAAAGATATGAATACAAGTGTAAACCACATATAATAATAAAGGAACCTAAACATGTGCATCAAAACTACCTCATCAAATCAAACAAATGGTCAAAAACCCTAAACAATTGACCAAGTTTAAGTATCGGATGGGTGTCATAGGAATCCTATTGGGTAGACCAAATCCATAAAGTAGGGTATGCTCCCAAGGATGGTCTCTCAAGGTCATGTAGTGGATCATGAGGTGGAAGGGGTTTAGAATTCATAGGTCAATGATTTTCATGACATACACGGGCTCGTATTATCTCATTTATGGGTGCCTTTGTAGAGGGTGTGTGACACCTTCGTTTGTGATGCACTTTTTCCAATCCCATCTTCTTACCATTCGTTATTTTTTTCGTGTTTTTAAGGAATGATTTAAAGGCCACTCTCTTGGTGTGGTGCCAATATAATGATAGTGTCATTCAAAAAATACCTCACGGAAATTAGAAGGTTGGTTTGTGTTGAGACCCCTTTCTCCCATTTGTGTAACTAAGAGCCATTACCCTGGCTTGGTGACTAGATGATGGTAATGTCATACTGCTAGATACCCATGGTCATGATAGGTCAACTAGTGATGAGACCTCCCATCCTCAAGCTAACCACTTAAGCATTAATTGTCATTTATTTTTATAGGTCCCCTACTTCTTATAGAGAAGCGTTTCATTTATTTCTTAAGGATTCCTGGGGAAAGCATCTGGAAGGTCTATATCTAGGATTTTATCTTTTTATCCAACAACCATCCCTCTAGGCCTTCACCCGCTTCTTCCCATGAAATATGATACAAGGCCTTCTTGGGTCACTAAAGTCAAAGGGCCTAGAAGAGGAAAATTTGATGGGAGTGTGATGAGAGGAACATGGCAAGTGTGGTCGAGCATGGTACGATAACCCCTTAAGTAACCCTTATGTTGGACACACTAACGACACTGAGAGGTGGGGGTGAACAGTGTGGGACTCTTTTTCCCAAAACTTCCCTTTCACAAAACTCATTAGTTAGCAATCACCATTTACTCATTTACTTATTGTTGTCATTTATAATCAGTTACATGTGAACATATATCAACAACATATATCAGAAATATATCATCAACAAATTATCATCACAAGGAACACAAGATGTATGTACAATTTTATTTTTATTATGGACTTCAATCCTTGGGTTATCAACAACAACTGAATAGAGTACAACTCTACAAGAGCACCAGATCTATAATGCAGGACTCAACTTACACCCTCGACACCAACTGATATGAGGCAACAATCCTCAACAGATATCAATATGTCATAGGTACGCGAGATGTTGGTAGTGCAGCACACGTATGTATGCACTCTACCCATAGTACAACCAACGTATGTACGTGGCTAGTCTATACTACATCCTGCGTATCACCTCTAAGAAATTAGGGTTTTTTATTTCATCACACACTCAGATCCTTTGCAACCTGCAATAACATTCTCTTTTGTCTTTCACTGTCCAATCTGACCCATAGCCAGTCACAACACATCTAAACTCTCCAACAAATCACTCATTCTCCTCAACCATACAATATGAATCCTACTCAATCATGTATAAGAATTCACAATACTATAGCAATCATATCAGCACTGAGTCATAAGAGTGTTTCTCACTCCATCAACTAATACAAATCACATCACAACAACCATACCAAGAATGCCTTAAGCATTCACCACAAAACAAACAAGAGTATCCATGAAGACAACAATGTAACCATACTAGAGTTTCTATGGCAGATATCACCCCATAGAATGCAGATCTAGAACCTACTTCAGTCTTCAAGAGCTTGTCATTATCTCACACACCAATATTCATGACTTCATCCACTGTAAGTGCCTTGTCTTCATACAACCTGCGTATGTATGCGCCCTGGCCCACTACAGTCCGCGTATACCTCGAAAACTAGGGTTTCTGAACTTTCGAGACTTTTTTCGTCATGATCTCAGACTTGCCAAAACTTTGATGTGTCCATGAGATCCTCCACACACTCTCTCTCTCAGAATAGATCTTCAATGCATGCTCAAGAGATGCACACAAAATATTTATTTCACAAGAGACCCTTTCCTCTTATTTATACTCTTCATCTTCTAGGTCACTTAACCCATTTCTAGGTCACTTAACATATTTTCCTCATTTTAGGGTTAACCACTTTCCATAATTAGAAAGTTCTCCATTACTTTATCATTTAAATATTACTTATTGATTTTGTCACTTCACTTTATTATTTAAATAATCTTTCTTGACTTTGTCACTTTACTTTATCATTTAAATATTAATTTCTTCTTTGCAAGCTCTTTGACTTCTTTGACCTTTTGGGGCTTCAAGCCTACATATGAGGGTCATTCATCTTCTTAAGGCCATAACTCTCAAACCATGAGGAGTTATGTGACATTCCACATACCACTGGAAATGACATGACAAGCACTATCCATCTATTTTCACCAATAGCTTCATTGATCTTCATCTCATTATTCCACATATAAGAATAGGTTCTCCAACCATACTTCTAGGATAACTCAAACGTAAAGTGTCTTCCCATGAGGGATTTCACCATAAGGGGACCACTTTGGAGTTCATCCATTTTTGCACCTTATAAATCATGATAAGACAAAAATTATTCATCCTTACATAAAAAAACATCAATCATTTTACATCAAACCTTTGACCTTTGTAATTATTCAATCATCCTTTGGCATCAATCAATTCCTTGACATTAATCCTTTGACAATAATCAATCAATCATCCTTTGGCATCAATCAAACAATCAATCCCTTGACATCAATCAATCACTTGACATCAATCCATCACTTGACATCAATCCATTGACATCAATTAATTAAACCTTTGGCATCAATGACAACATGATCCAACACCTTTGTCATAAACCTTTCCCAAAGGTTGGCCACTTACTAGGAAATCTATCACACTCACCAAGGTGAAACAAGGTCAAAGGCATAATGTCCAAGAAGGAGTTCTATAATCAAAAGAAGCTCAAATACAGCATGTTAAAATTCCTTAAATATTAGGGTGATTACCTACCACAATACCTGACTTATACCGCATGGAGCAAGACCCATATTCCTTTCATAAGCTAGTTGGTGTGGTGGATGTGGTGACAATGGATCAGAATGTGTGGATAGAGTGTGATTATGTATGTGAAAGTGGAAATTGTTGGTCATGCAGTATCTCGAAACTCCATATCTTCATATCAAGGGCCTCGAGACATGATCTCCTTAGTTATCCCAAAAAATGGGGACAACACAACCTAATTCAAAATTATGGGTGAATATTTAGACTCCTTTGTCTGGGACTTTTCCTCCTCTTTTATCTCCTTTTATTTCTTTTTAAATCTCGTGTGTATACCAATTATGTTTTATACACCCATATTCATCATGTACGCATTCTCTACACACGCAATACCAAGTGCACATACAATGCATCACTATTGATGGTGCACAACTTTTATTTCGTGCATTAATATTTAGCACACTCAACTTTTGGGTTTGATGCATCATTATCTAGTGCGCACAACTTTTTTTTCACGCACCAATATTCCACACAAATTATAGCTTTGATATACATTGTTCCAACATTCACTGCACACCGTCTCGCACCTAATACTCAACGCACATCTCCAATTCTGCTTTGCACGCACGCACTACACACCAACACTATGCATGAGCCAATAATTTTTCTATGTGCAATGTTCATATTCAATGTGCACTCACTGTGCATCATCAATATTCAATGTGCATGCCTTGTGTACTATTATTATGCACACACCCATCACTTCTGCATGGCGTACATATTCATCACGCATGTATTGCACTCCCATATTTAGTGTGCTTCACAAGTTCTATACCTCGTCGTTCCAATATTTAGTGTGCTTCACAAGTTCTATACCTAGTCGTTCCAATATTCAGTGTGCACACTCCACACACCATAAGTTATGAACCACTCAATACCAAAATTTAGTATGCAAGCACCACACACCAATACTTAGCACACTCGAGTTCTTTCTTGAATCAACTGATTTTTCCACATTTTACTCTTGTGACTCCATGACCATCATAAACATACCCGCCTCACCATATTCATGTTTATCTTTGGCCGATACAAGTCCATTTTTAAACCAAAAGATATGATAACACTTCATAACGTCCCCATCTCTTCTCAAGGGCCATCCCACATCAAAATTTTGAACTACGATACCACAATGTATCATATCCATCGTCCTAACTAAGTCTCGTTACCATATTGTAAAGTCTCTCCTATCATGACTCGCTAAATAAAGCTCTAATATCAATTCCTTCTTCTATGAAAGAATCTCATTGAAACCAACAACGCACACAACTGGTTGTGTGCTACGTGCAACTATGTTTTCCTAGTGCACATTAATCGGTCTTGTACCACACGCAACAACTCTGTCTTAGTAATTATGCATGCTCAACCATCATTCTTTCAGCCATGTCAACTATCTATCAACATGCATGACATTTCTAGCTTCGCACTAGAATCCATACAATTACTGCTAAGGTTACTTAATTGATAACAATTATAAGAACATAATGAACTTATAACAAAACTATGCAGGAAACCATTCTTATGTCGCATAGGGTCTATCACATGTTGTGCACAAAGAATAATTTCGATGTGTGTGTGATGATTCGAGACTTTCCTTAGAATCCCATGAACATTACCACATAATTATCTAACATGAAACACTTATTAACTACCATGCTCTAAATCTGCAATAGTTATGCAAAACCGACAATACATGCACATCCCAACATAAATATACCAATTCCATAAATAGAAATAGAATAAGCATTCACATGATAATAGTATATAAACACATATAAACTGCCATGCCTCATGCCCTGCAAATGCAACAAACATGCAGTTCTACAACATATATAATCCATGCACAAATATACACACAATTGTAACATATAATATACTTAACATGTGTATGCACATTACTCAGAGAATAATACACATAACAAGAAACTTATCTTTTGTTGTAATCCACCAACTATGTGCATACCTCTGACGCTCCTCCTATCCATATACTATGTCACTCAAAAACTCTCAGTAGCAGGTCACCCCTGATTTGGGGCTTAAACTCCACCAAGGAAAAGGATTCCTAAGCCAAGATAAGGTCTATCAATAGTAAAAACATTTAAACAAAGGTACCAACCCCAACAAAAAAAAATCAATTCCTCATTTCCCACATCCTTTTCCTACCCTAGGAAGTGTTCCCCTTCTCTTCTCAACAATCCTTTAGATGCCCAACTTCCCTTCAAAGGATTATCTAACAGGTCAATCAGGAAGTATCAGAGTTGTGTAGCCACTGCTTGACACCCTAGGAAAACAATTCTCAATAGTTCTCTTACCTGGAGAGAATTCTCATGGTGTGACAACCCGCTTCTTCAACAAAAACGGGTTTAACAACCCGCTTCTTCAAAAAACATGGGCATGACAACCCACTTCTTCGATAAACATAGGTCTAAAAACCCACCTCTTCAATAGCACATGGACCTGAAAATGCACCTCTTCAATAACACACATGCCTTCCCCACTACAGGGTTATCTGATGATAGCCAGTTACAACAAGATACAAATGCATAGAGGAGGAAATTTGGTCTTCCTGATGAAGGAATTAGTGAATCCTTGAAGTACACTAAGGCCCAACAATATATTTTTCTGGTTAAAACTAGACACTTGTCACCTTAAGAACTAGCTTCGCTCCACTTGGTGACTCGTTCCCATCCCTTGGGAATTTAGGATAAATATATATCGCATAAATTTTATTTTTTGAAATATTATTAAAATATTGCCTCTTCCTAACTCTTAGGCCATTTTCCCTTTTCTAGTGGAGTTAAAACCCCCTATGTCTTTTTGTTTGATTGGTCTGCGTATGGTGATATGTTTTTATTAATATCTAAGTGAAATTACATTTAAAAAAAATAGATGCACTAGCCTTTGGCCCAATCAAGGCTCTCCATCCTAATAGCCACACAAGAACTCTAGCCTCAATATGCGTATATACAAAGGCTCTCCGACCCCAAAATATCCCAGCTACAAACATGGTCTGGTGTGCACTTTGAAGTGATCCTCATGCACTTACTCATGTATGCGCAAATATATGAAAAAGACGCACACTCCTCCCTTGGTTCATGTGTAGGACAACCCTCACACACTTACTAAGGTGCTCGCCAAGCTATGAAGCAAGTTCACACTCTTCCCTTGGTGTGTGTGTGCTAAATTGTACCCAAATATTGTGCGCCCATGGATCAGTAGCCTATATGTACATTTGCATTACAATTGGGGTTTGGCCTAGGGGTATTACAAAGCTAATGGGGAGAAGAGAATATTAGAAGAATAATTTGAATCAGATCAACAATAGAAATGCCTAGAAAATTGAGGAGAAAATGCGGCACTGATTTAATTAGAGATGGACCGTGAATTGTTCCAACATGTGTATCTCAAGTTTTGGGTGGTCAAATCAAGAGTGAGATAGATCGTTGGAAAGATGGAAATGGGAAGAATATTTTAGTAAAGTTATTTTTACCATATTTATCACCAAAACACTTAGAAATTTTAAAGGACAGAAGCGGATGTAGTTTGGTGGAATTGAAGATATTTCCAATAATGGTGACCTGTGGAATTCATACAACATGAATATGAAAAATTTAAAAATCCTCCTAACTTCTGTCCATATTGAAATATATTTCTTAATAAATACGTAAGAGAAATTTGAATTGTAAGATAACAAAACAAAGGGAGACAAAATGAAAATTTGTAATCGAAACAAATGAACAGTTATGAGAAATGAAGAGTCTCTCTGATTTTATAAAAGAGAATTCATTGTACGAAGAGAGGGACTTTTCCCATTGGAGGGAATTTTTCCCATTATAGCTTCGGATGATACTCTTATCTTTGATTCAGTAAAGAGCATAAGGAATTTCAGGATCATAAATGTTTCATGACTATATATGGGACTCTTCCTCATGTGCGGTTATTTCATGAGTTTCTTGAATAATTTGTTATACAAACTATTTTTGTACATGTTGTTTAAGATTCATATTCATTTATGATTTCTAATGGATACGAGAATGGTGTTGCAGGTGTAATTTGTAACTATTTACATTTACATCTGTTGCATTATCATTTTCATATATTGTTGTTTTTCATGAACTATTTATGCAACCAATGATATTATCTTATACTATATTCATATATTAGTTTTTCTCCTACACATGATAGATTAGAAATAATTATATTACATTAGTTTGTTTCCTTTTTAGATTAGATTTAGAGTTAATTATAATTATTTTGGGAGACGGCTCAATATTTTTCCCATTTTTTTTCTTTTAATTCTTAGTGGCAACCAGGCGCACATATTAGTCGGAAACGTCATCCCAAACAAGAGTAGGTATGATTGGGAACTCCCATCAGGTATTCTCTCTTACCTTCTTAATAGGCCATTTGGACCCGTCAACATCACCTTCCATTAGTTTAGTGTAGTTTCATGCTATTTCATTTCAGTAACCATTAGTTATTGGTTTGATAGTCTTTAGGCTTACATTTGATGCCTCCTTCATTTCATTCTTACTAGTTTAGAGTTGTTTTTATTATATTGTCATAATTTTTTTATGCTCGAGTGAATCATCTCTTTAATCAAGTTTTATTACATCAATTTATTTTTCTTTAATAGCTAGTATTTCGGGGCATTTACTTTACTCTTTTTAATTGATAGTTATCATTGATTGTCTTTGAAACACCCCTAACACACACACACACACACAAATTAAATTTGTCTTGTTTAAACCACTTTGACATTACCTTAAACCTTTCTCAACTTGGTGGTACAATAAAGTGACCAAGATAAGGGGTCATAGACTTGTCTTGACATGTTATAGGATCCTTTGCAAGGTTACTAAGGAATCTTCCCTTGTACATGGGAAAAAGAGGTGACATTTGTCTCCACTGCAAGGGTAACATGTTGCACATGATTATTGGTAGCTTACTGGGAAGATCATACCTTTAGGTGGATGAATTGCAAGTTGACAAGTGGTGCACAAGTGGTCCAATCATCCATTGACAAATGGAATTGGAGAGACAATGAGAGGTCACCAGGTGGCAGCCTCCCATTAGTCAATATTGGTTAATGTATGTTAAAATTATGGAGTCAAGAGGGGTCGAATCCATGACCTCCATAACCTACCAAGACTTAACATAGCCCCCACTACCAATGCTCCCTCTTATGTGACTTGACCTTTATATGTCACACAATATATTTAAATTTATGTTGAAGTTTGTTTGGGTGGAAAGAAGTCAAGGGCCCAATCCCCATTCCATAGCCCTTGATTCATGTATACACCTTGTAACCACCAGTCCAAAGCATTGGGGGGGCTATGATGAAGTTCACGCAGGAAGTTTAAAACAACACAACCGACGAACATATATATATATATATATATATATATATATATATATATATATATATATATATACACACACACACACACACACACCATGTATTATAAAACACACCAATGAGTATGCCAAGGGTCATGGGGAAGAGAACCCCCGACCTCTGCTAAATATAGAAAACGGTTTAAGATTCCACTAAATATAGAGTTAAGTTGTCAGTTGATTCAGACGAGGAATTATACTCGTGCCCTATATACTGGACACGAATGCCAACACATTGTACAAACCCTGAGACATAGGGTTCAAGGTATGCCTAAATCCCAAGGTGTCACGATTTCCAGGAAATAGTATGTATTTCGAGGTTGTACACATGTCTCGATTTTCGTTCCAATAATAGGTTAAATATGTTGTCTCGTAAAGCATGCCATGAGGTCTAATGACAACACCTAGGCAACTTTATACTCATTTTTCACATTTTTTCACAAGGATTGTGAATTTGAGCTCTATTTTGTGATTTGAATTTATTTGTAAAAGTATTTTCTCAATCTTCCATTAAATAGCATTTAATGCATTGTTTTGCATGTCAAAGAGGGTAAAATTGAGCCAGTTTGGAAATTGGTCGACATTATAGTCAAATTTATCAAAATTTCACAAGGATTTCAATGGTGAAGTTATTTTCTTGTTTTGAGTAATGGAATTTAAAATAATCCATTAAATGAGCTTATGTGAGTCATTTTAGATGTGATTTTTGGTATTTGAAGAAGATGAAAGCAATTTTTATTGGATTGAAGGGAACTTAAAGACGAAACAAAAGTATGTAATCTCTATGTAGTTTGAGTTATTTTATTTTCTACTGTGTCATCTCATTATTCATCAACCTAATCATCAGTTTATGAGTTTTTGGGTAAAAAGGACATCATTAAAATTTTGCAAACCACCCCAATACAATCAGTAAATTATTCTAGATTAAGTTAGATATTGTATCTATATACTTAAAAAAATAAGTGGTGTCTAAGGATTTCTAGATCAAGTGGTATCATAGCTAGTTTTGGCGTGTGTTGCAAGTTGATGATGTGACATGAAATCCAAGAGTTCATTTGGTGAATATTTTGAGAGCTCTTATCAAGAAGACATGTTGAGTAAAGTTCTCATGAAGTCAAGGTTGCAAAAGAACATTAATTGGAAAATACAGAAGGAGAATTCTAGGCTAAGAATGTAGTTTCAAGCTCTTGAGGAAGAGAAGCAAAGGATGCAAGATCGATTATTATGTCATGAATAGTTTCAGATGAGTATTTTTCATGAATTATAAAGAATGTTGGAGATATTTCCACCAAAAATCGGTAAATTTGGACAAACAGAGAATGAGAAGTGTCGACTGCAAGAGAGACTATCTCCCTCAAAAAACATGAATATTATTCTTTTTCCCATCAATATGGAGAAATCTCAAGGGTAGATGAAGCAAATAAAACTTCATATGAAGAAGTCCTACATAAGCAATTGGCCTTACCTTCCATTATAGAGAAGAGTAACATGTGTAAAGCATCTTCAGAGAAATATGTGTATTTTACAGGAGAAGGAATGAATACTTTTCCCATTGGTGAATGGTCTAGTTATCAATGTGCTTCCTATGGAACTAGAAACCATGATGTGGAGAAGTGTCGAAGAAGATAGTTTGTATCGGTAAATCCCTCCAAGAAGAAGCTGAATCATTTCTCAAGTCAGAGGAAAAGGAGAAATGATCAAAAGGGATCGTGGAACAAGACACTCTGCTCTTAATGTGGTAAGAGTGAACATCATATCGAGAAGTGTTGGATATTTTACCCACACTTATGTCTGAAGAAGAACAAAAAAAAAAAAAATACAATTGTAAGAAGACAAGCATCAACTCCAAATGAAGTTATTGGTCCTAATGAAAGGATTGGGAGAGAATACTTCCTGATGGATAGTCTTGGCAAAGTGATATATGAATACATCAAAGAATGGTTTGTGGACAGTGTCTCATCTCGCCACATGACCGGGATGACATCACTATGTTTTCATTTCTTAGAGTCTGACACAGATTTCTTTATGGGATCTGGAACCAATACCATACAAGAAATAAGAGGGTATGGATATTTACTTGATTCCAACATGAGTCGGGAGGATTTATGGGAATAGAACATATGTTGTATGTTTCATACTTGAATGTCAACCTACTCTCAGTTGCAGCATTTGAGGATGATAGTCATGTATTCACATTCCATAATGGTCGAGTACTTGTGTATTCAAGAGAAGCAACTCCAGACATCCCAATAGTGCTTGGTATTCACAAAGAGAGGTTATAAAGGTTATCGAGAAGAACTGTATTTTTTTCTAATGGTTACTTGGATTTAGCATCATATTCTGCATCAAATTCAATGCTAGATTAAGTATCATGGTTAGAGGCATTTTCAGAGGTCAGAAGTTGTGAGACTCCTCCCAGTACACTGGAGAGAATGAGTCCATAAGTACATCATCTTTAAAATTTTCATTGTAAATATAATTTTTATATGTGTAAATATCCTAAAGTCTATTAGAAGGATTGTAAGCCACTCATTGTAAATTATAAGAGTGAGAAGGACTCTATAAATTTTTGTATTTCCACCTTGTATGAGTGCAATAAATTTGATAAGAGAAGGTGTTGGGAAGGTTTCTAGATAGCCATCTATACATATTGTTTTACAGTGAGAGGAATTTTGTTATAAAGATTTCTAAGGCATTTAAGAAAACAATATGGGAAATTGTATTGTCTTGTAATCATCTAAAGTGCTACATATGGATCAAATTGTGTAAGAAAACGTTCTTGATTCAGAAGAACTAAAAGTGAAGGAAAAAAAGGATGCAAACAGTTGGAACATGTAGATCAGAAGTGGAGAGAGCATTGAAGTAATGCAAAACTTTCTAGTGCTGGTAAACGAGAAGTAATCCTCTTCAAAAAATAAGAGGCATAAAGGTGTATGTTATAAGAATGTTTAAATTCGATGTCATGTTCGTATGGATGTATACCTTCAACAGAAGAAATCAAGTAAAAATAATAACATTACAAGAAAAATTATTCTTCAAGGTAGGAGTGACAATTAACAAAGTATTCATTTGGGGACTCCTATAGATACATCAAGTAGTACAAGAATAGAGAGTCCAAATGGGAAAGTCATAGATCAACATTCAACTTGGTTTCAAAGTGGTCGAGATAGACTATCTTCAGCAAAAGGAGAAGGGAGTGGATGTTGAAATACAAGTACATGTATTGAAGATATTCAATGACAAATACTTTTATTGTGAGGGAATCTATGAGCGAGAATGAGAGATATTAGTGATAGGGGCAGATTCAAAGCTATATTCCATAGAAGCAGACAAAAGTGCACTGATATAGTACCTATGATCAAAGACCCAATATGAAGACTAAATTCCAAGATATTTAGCAAGATGGAAGTGTGAATTATCATCACTAACTTGTTGAATTTCTATACTTTTGGAGGTCAAAAAGTTCTTCAGTGGGAGGGTGTGATCCATGAGGACATAAGAAACACTCACAGAGGTCCAGGAGGATCTGGAATGCTCACAGAGGTTCCATGGGATCCATAAATGCTCAAAAATTTACTATCTCAAATCATCCCAAAAAAGGCATCATTGTGTAGAGCTCATTATCAGCTTTCCAATGGTGTAAAGAATGCCTCAAACAAAGTTCGTATGCAAACATTATAACTGGCCAAAGTTTCAGTCATCGAAGTCAAAGGGAAAAGTACATGGGAAAAAGAGGTGACATGTGTCACCAATGCAAGGGTGGCAGGTGGTGCATGATTATTGGTAGATGACTAGGCATATCATACCTTGAGGTGGAGGAATTGTAGGTTGACAAGTGGCGCACAAGTGGACCAATCATCCATTGACAAGTGGCATTAGAGAGCCAATGAGAGGTCGCCACATGGAAACCTACCATTAGGAAATATTGATTAATGTATTTTAAAATTATGGAGTCAATAGGGGTCAAACCCGCAACCTCCATAACCTCACGAGACTTAACATATCCCTGACAACCAACACACTCTTATATCTGACATAAAATTTATATGTCACACAATATATCTAAATTTATGTTGAAGTGTTTTTTGGTGGAAAAAGGCCAAGGGACTAAGCCTCGACCCATAGCCTTTGATTCAAGTATACACCATGCAACCAACAATCCAAAGCATGGGGGGCTTGTAACAAAGTTTGACCGGGAAGTTTAAAAAAATACAACCGACAAATTAATATATATACAATATATATATATATATACTATATACTATTTATATATAATATATACCATTTGTTATAAAACGCCCCAACGAATATGCCAAGGGTCGTAGGGAATAGAACCCCCGACCTCTACTAAATATAGCCAATGGTTTAACTGTTAGGCAAAACCTCCCACAATTAATGGGACTCCACTAAATATAGAGTTAATTTGTCAGTGAATTGAGATGGGGAGTTAGACCCGCACCCTATATATTGGGAAGGGATCCCAACACATTACACATATCCTTAGATACGGATTCTGAGGTGACACTGTTTCCAAGACATGGTATATATTTATAGGTTGTACGGATGTCTCTATTTGTGTTCCAAGAAGAGGTTAAATATGTTGTCTTGTAAAGTGTGACATGAGGTATAATAACAAAACCTATGCAACTTTATACTCATTTTTCACGATTTTTTTCAACGATCATGATTTTGTGATTTGAAGTCATTTGTAAAAGTATTCGCTCAGTTTTCCATTAATGAGCATTTAATGCATTGTTTTACGTGCCAAAGAGGGTGAAATTAAGCTAATTTGGAAATTGGTCGACTTTATAGTCAAATTTCTCATAATTTCGCAAGGATTTCAATGGTGAAATTATTTTCTTATTTTGAGTAATGGAATTTAAGAGAATCCATTAAATTAACATATGTAAGTCATTTTACATGTGATTTTTTGTATTTGGAAATGATGAAATCAATTTTCATTCCATTGAAGGGAACTTAAAGATGAAACAAAAGTATGTAATCTCTATGTAATTTAAGTTCTTTTATTTTTTGTTGTGTCATCTCGTTATTCAGTAGACTAATTATCAATTTAGGAGTTTTTTGGTAGAAAACATATCATCAAAATGGATCAATAAATTATCCTAGATTAAGTTAAATATTGCATGTATATATTCTAGATTTCTAGATAAAAAATACATAAGTCTTTTATTTTTGGCATAGCTTTTAAATTTCCTTGTAAATTTGAAAAACATATTATTTGGTGTTGGGTTTCACTAACATTCTTACATTAGAAATAATGATGCATAATAACCACTATGATTTATAAATTTGTTTCAAGAAATTTCAACATTTAAATAGTAACCATAAATATATGTATGGACATATATATATATATAACATCTGATTTTTAAATTATACTATTTTTTGATAAATAAAATTTATAATTCAAAAAGTTAATTATATTTTATTTTATTTTTATCTTTTTAATTCTTATTTTAATAAATCTTACATATATCTTTAATAATTTCTCCTAATTTTTCTAAATTTTCATTTTTCATTTTAAATAACATATGATAATAAATATGAATAACATATGATAAGAAAAAAACACTTTAATTTACACTATCAACCATACATACCTTATTATGTATTTCTACCTTATTATATATTTCTATCATAAGTTAAAAACAACCTTAAAAAACATAAAAAAAATCTTAAAAACATAAGACGATCTCCCCGCTACATAATCCTATTGACTCTATGATTCAGATTGACACATTGAAAAGACTGAACACAATCTTCCCTGTCATTGTCATTCACATATTGAAAAGACAACACAATCTTCTCTCTAACCCATACTCCACATTCCGTGTCTTTTGTGTCAAACTGGAAAACTAAATGTTAAGATAGACAATGATGGCCATTAAAATAGACAAAGATGGTCATTAATATACAACCTGCTATGTTTTGATTGAACATTGTTGCAGGTGGATTATATTTCATTAAATCTAAATTGTTATTTTAATTTAATAAGGTATAATTCATTTACCTGATTAAAATTTTGACGAAATATATAATCCACTTACAACAACATTCAATGCTACATGATGTGTAGCAACCTGGATATTAGTCACCTACAAAGATCAACTCGACTGTCAATGAATGTGGGCTTACGGGGTAATCTTCCACTCATTCAACCCGCAACCATGATCTCTCCTATATGGATAACAATTGAGAGGTTTCAAGGGGGCTCGTGCCCCTCGTACTCCGAAAACATCAATCTAAATGCGAAGGCCCGGAGGTTTAATTCTCTGGCTGTCTCCCCGTTCACACCCTGAAGTTAAAGGGAGAGCCGGCGTGGTATTCCTATTTGCACCGCCGCATCTGCTCTCTCACTCATCCTTTTGGCCTTTCCATCTCTACGTGGCCTCTTTGGAATTCGTCCGAGTCACTCTCGCTGCCTCTGGTATTTGTTAGAGGAATATCAGTGTTTTTGAGTCAGAGTGAAGAAATGCTAAAGTAAATGTGAAAGTGCTAGAGAGATTGCCTCCCATGACATATTTCTAGCCGTTGGTTGCAGCGACAGGTTAGATGAAGCCGAAGGAGGTGACCAGCCTATATTGGCCAGAAACACTCAGGTATGATATCAGAATATACACACGACATCTAAAATACATACGTTCTTTATCCAAGGTGTGCTCGTTCTTCCATTCTTCATTCTACAGATTAGAGATTAGACAATCATGAGACTATTCCAAAACAATTTACCAGGACAGAACAGTAAGAATGGTAATCAGAAACCATATTATTCTCGGAGAATGGTAAGAATAGAGAAAACGTATGCGGCGTTTAAAATTGGCCGTGTATACAAAACTCTACTGATCCGACCGTATGGAGAAAGGAAAGAAGAAGTAGATAGAACAAACAATTCCATTCCACAAGTTTCTGTATTGTTCCTCAGTACGATCGTCTTTCATTCCGAAACGCGGAATGATTATTGCCAGTGCAGCAGTCATCTTCTTCATCCATGATCCACAGAACATCCGAATAACGATTCAAGTAAGCCTCACTGTCTGAAAAGACCTCTGGGGAAGCTACCATATAGGAAGCAGGAGGTGGTATTGTGACATCTTGAGTGGCACCATCTGCACAGAACTCAGAAGAATATAGCAGACTTCCAACAGAACCCACTGAAAAGTTGTAAGGTAGGCTGTTCTCAAACACGTGGTTCCCTGGTCCTTCCAAATGTTCCTGCAAAGCTGAACCTGGTTGCCCATAATCATTGATTTGAGGACTATGAATTTCTCCCTGCAATCCAGACACATAAATTTCTTCTCGATTAGGAATTACCTGTGGCGAAATACCATCTTGCAGATATGGGGTTTTGTTTTTCTGATCTGCTATCTCCTCGGTATTTTGCGTTGGGAAGCTAGTCGAAGGCTCTGTATTGTCTAGGTCGTGCGGTCTTTGAGATGAAGTTGCGAGGTCGTTGGAGCCCAAACGTTCAAAATGTAGTCGGTTCTCCGCACCTATGCCTGCGCCGCCACACTCAGCTTGTAGATTCAATTTTCCCTTGATTCGAGTTCTCCAGTAATTCTTAATGTCGTTATCCGTCCTTCCTGGTAAACTCCGTGCAATGCGAGACCATCTAACCATTTGAATTTGCATATATTTAGAAAGCCATATGTACTAAATATCAGAAACCCCACTATACATTGCATTTTATGATGAATATATATAGTATACCTGTTGCCCCAACGGCCATGGAGTTCAATAATCAAACGCTCTTCTTCAGAAGTGATCTTGCTGCGCTTGAGATCAGGCCGGAGGGAATTAAGCCACCTTAGCCTGCAGCTCCTGCCAGTTCTGTTGAGTCCTGTGCAATAGATACAATTCAAATTTTGATTAACCCAAAAAGATAAAATCTCGAGGACGAATCAATTTCTCTCTAAGCCGCCGTTACAAGAAAAAAAAATCGATCTGACAAATTGTGATTCCAAGAAATAATAACCGACCACGCACGAAATGGAAAAACTCTATAGACATTTAACAATCACAGTGTTATTATAGACATTTAACAATCACAGATGCACGTATTAGGAAGAAATCATTCTTACATACCAGCTGCTCTGGCAAGAAAGCTCCAGCGCCCTTCCCCATGTAAGCGTATATATCCAGTAAGCTGCATATCCTCTTCGACAGTCCAGGGACCCTTTCTGGTCTCTGCTTCCTCCTCATCTTCAATGTCAGAAGCTCCCCACCGGCTTATGTTCTCCATTTAAATTAGCCAACGAAACAATATAGCTTCTTTACTTGTAAATGCTCCGTGTAAGTTATCAGCCTTCTAAAAAACCAAGTATAATGCATACTCCTAGTCTGGATTTGCTGAAGGAACGACTCTGTGATCAGCTATTAAAAAATAAATATCCCCTTAAGCCGGACCTGGGGAATGTCGAAGTGAGAATATTGTCGTTCACCATTTATAGCGATTTGTGCAGGGGATACCCAGCAAGTGATTTGACAACTTCATGATTTGGAAGATGGAGAGATAGGCCAGCAAGACATAGGAAAGGACACGGAAGGCTCAGCTTTGACCATAACTCAAAATATCGTGAGAAAGGACATGGAAGGCAGGCTCAGCTTTGACGATAACTCAAAATATCGTGAGAAAGGACATGGAAGGCAGGCTCAGCTTGGACCATGGCTGAAAATATCAAGAGGCCTTCCACCGAAAGTACTGTTAAAAAGGCCTCTCCATACTTTGTCATTTCCAGCACCAGTGGAGGCCTTCCACCGAAAGTACTGTTAAAAAGGCCTTTCCATACTTTGTCATTTCCAGCACCACTGGAACGACAATTGGCTGTCTCCCTGCTGCCCGAGGCGTTTTCAGAGCTAAAAGGCAAAGTGGACAGCGATGGATATTTTATCGTTTCGCAAATTGGCCGGAATACTGTGCATGGACCCAACGTAATCATTGAATGATTTTACTGAGAAATCGTTAAACAGGACGCAATGTGGCTGCAGATTATAGGAGGAGGCGGTATTAATTGCTTCAAACTTTTGGTGACGAAGAAATTGCTTCATTCATCAGTAAGCGAAGACTACATCGGCAGCCTGCCGCGTGGAGATATGGTTTTCGGGTTTTTTCTACAGAGACGATCATTATGGACGGTTTGAAAAATCGAGTATATTTGCCGGGACAACGGATCTGTTCGTGCTTCACTGAATCGTTTTGATTATTTTAAGTAATAGTCGCGTATTGGAAATCGTGTCTATTTTCCACTGAGAATGACGCTTAAATATTTTGTGCGACTTGGAGATCTTTTGCCCTGTAGGTATTAGCTCGTGAGAAATATAGAATTGTTGCTCCGCTACGTGGCCATGGTACGAGTGGCCTGCTTTTGTTTTCCTCACGGTAATATTATTTTTATTGATAGTGGCCACATACCTTCTCAGCGATTTATGGAATGCTTTTTCCCTGTAGCTATTCGCTCCAGAATTGTTGCTGCACTACGTGGCATATCCCTCAGTGCTTTATGGAGATCTTTTGCCCTGTAGCCATTCGCTCGTTTTAGAATTGTTGCTCCGCTACGTGGCTATGGTAGAGAGGCCTGCTTTTGTTTCTGTCACTGTAACATTATTTTTTATTGATAGTGGTCAGTGGTTTATGGAGATCTTTGACTATGTAGCTATTTGCTCGTGAGGAATTTAGAATTGTTGTTCCGGTACGTGGCTGTGGTACGAGTGGTCTGCTTTTGTTTTCGTCGGCGTAACATTATTTTGATAGTGGCCACATACCCTGTGTGGTTTATGTATCGTCAAATCAAAATATCTCTCCTTTGCACCAACCACAAAGTGTAAATTTAATATATGTGCAAATTCATCTGAACTCATACTTGATATTTGTTAACATTGTATATTTTTTCGATTTATTATGTCTTATCCATGCCTCATTGGGTCAACTTAGGATAAAGATTTCACTATTTAATCGGAGGTATATATAACCACTTAGATTGTAAAAGACATCTAGTTATATTTTATACTAAGTTATAGAATCTACTTGATGCATTTAAGTTGATTTTTATGCGTGGTTGCATTTAAATTATTATTTTTACTACTTTGCATATAAATCATTATGTAAAATAAATGTTTTTATATATATTTTGCATTTTTATAAATTAATATACAATTTGAGTGTGGTTTAATGGTTAAAAACACATCTCTCGTACTTAGGTTACAAGTTTTAATTTAGAGTGAGGTAGGGTATATACACTCCATAGAATAAGCAATCAAATACACATACGTAGTAGTCTTGTTTGTTAACTCAATCTACAAATCGCAACCCAAGCCCTCTCTAGGGGTCTCTAACATCAAAGTTGGATATGAATGTCATTAGTAGGTTGATTTGCTACGAGATTGTTGAAGGAGAGGGTGCATTCATCTCATGGAGGTTGCACATCATAAGACACCATCAAACTTACTCACCAAGAGGGAACACTTTGTTCTCTCAATGTGCACTTCATAAAAACACAGGCCAACATGCATACAAGCAATGAATAGAGAGGGCACACCAGTCCCTTGATGTGCAAGAAACTTACACACTCCCACAAAAAACAAACACAAACACAAAGAAGAGAAGAGAGGATTCGGAAAACATCATCAAAATCCATTAGAGAGAAAACATCCCCTTTAATAATGCAGGGAGACTTCTTACAATGGTAGTTGTTGCTTTATTTCTGCAATGCTCTGCACATTCAGACTAGTGAAAGTAGTTTCCCACAGCAATGAACGGACACAAACTGACTAACAACTTATTTTAGATATATGCTTGCTCACTATACTAGCAAAGGCTTTATTACAAATATATAAACTAACTAACACTGACACGGATCAAAAAATAATGTAGTAAACATTCTTTTAGAACACCTTGCTTCCACGACTGGTGAGATAAGATTACAAGAAAATTTTTTGAGTGAATAATGATCCTCTTCTACTAGTTGTCCAAGGAAGGGGGGCGCCCTTCTTGGTGGCCCAATTCCTCCTTGTTTAGATCTAGAAGCATCCCTGCTTTCGCTACCAACTGAGGAAAGCTTCACTGCATTGTATTGACTGTCATCCCCTTGGCATGCACTGGAGTTTGGCACTGTTTATCGACCAAGTATGAAGCATGATGTTGCTTGGCACGATCCGATGTTACTTGCAAGCCAACTACAACTGAAGTGTGTTGTTGTGATAAATTATGAATGCCACTATGGTCAACCTGTTGTTTTTGGTGTTGATGTGTTGATCCTGACGGAGCCAAAATGAGAGGCATCTCTATGGGTGACAGAGACTGAAATCCAAAACATACCTCGAAAGGTGAGAAGCCAGTGGAAGAGTGTGTGGCTTTGTTGTAATGGTGCCACTTCTATAAAGCATGCATTAGGAAGTAGAATTCTTTGGCATAGTTGTTGCAATTGAATTTGGGTGTGAAAAGGATCTCGAAGTGGTATGTCACCCGGTGACCTCCTTGTTTACGCACCACTCCAATAGTAAATTGAGAGGCATCCATCTCAATTTCAAAAGGTCATTCCAACTCCAACAAGTGAAGGATCAAAGCAGAGAATAATGTGGTCTTGAACTTCTCAAATTGTTGTTGTGTGTATGCATTCCATATGAAGTTGGATTGATTTGTTAACTGATGCAACACACGACATAGCTGAGAGAAATGGGAGATCAATTTCCTGGAGAAATTAGTGCCACCCATAAATATTTTGAGCATATGCACTTTGGTTAGTGCTGGTCATTGATCTATGGCCTGAAGTTGATGCTACCACAGTAAGTCCAATACTGTGCATACATGTTGAAGAGGTGTGCCCTCGAACCTACTAAAAATCAAAATATCATCAAGATAAATAACTACCAACTTACCCAGGTGTGGCCCAAAGATGTCCTTGCTTAGTCGCATGAATGTTGTCGATGCCATGGTAAGGTCGAAGGGCATGATCAACCACTCATAAAGACCAAACTTAGTCGTGAATGTTGTCTTACATATATATGTTGGTTGCATGCGCACTTCATAATCTCCTAATGTCAAATCCATCTTGGTGAAGAAGGATGCCCCTTGTAAGTGGTTGAGAAAATCTTCAATCTGGGGTAACGAATAGTGGTATTTAATTAGGACTTCTGTGAGGACAAGGTAAGCGGTAACGAGATGACATTTAGCAGTCTTCAGATTTTAAATAATTAAATCTAGAGAGGCGCAGGAGGAGGAGGAGGATTAACGATGGCTAGATTTGAGGAATTGACCCATTTGACGTTCGATTTCGGTAGTGGATTTGGGAACAGATCGAGATGATGGGGCCTTGGTTAATGATGCGTCATGAATGAGAATGTAACATACCCTGCAAGCCATAGGCCAAGGTATGCTACCTGCAAGCCCACCCTTGGACTTCTTTCTCATACTGATACCTTCTTTGTTTATTAAAGATGCATAAGATAAGAGAATTAACGACATGCACAGTAATATCCAGTGAGCATGCATGTTCTAAAGATTCAATTAATGATAATTAAATATACAGTGGAAAAACATTCATACATAGATAATAATATCACAACGAAGAGCACTTATATTTATGAAAGATGACACTAATTGGCTATAGACCAAGGACGTTCCACCCAACCATAGACAATACTGCTCCAAATCTCAACACCAGCGTCACCCCTGTGCTAGGGCTATGAATCCACAAGGACGGTTCCAGAGTGAACTTGGCTTCCCAAACCAGTCATCTCTCAAGATCTCACAAGCTTCCCAGCACTCACAGCCATCCAAGTACCCATCTCTCTTCTACCCATCTCACACCACCCGAGAGAATGAACCTTCACCTTTCTCTGCCATGTAGTCCCTTAGGCATTCCTTCTCCTTATTCGGGCCTCCAGTGCAACTGGTCCAGAATCTCAACACTGTAACTCTCAGGACTCGCGGTTGTGAGCCATGCTGGATAGAGGCCACTTCATCTTAGACATGCAAGCCTCAAGGCACGATTGGATCAAACTAGTGGCCACTACAACCAACTATCCCGTGGCTAATTCTTTCATAGTTCAGTCCCCCTTCCCAAGATCAATAAGTAGGTGAGGATGGATGGAGGAGGTAGTTAAGTGCATGGGAGTGTGTGAGGGTAAGAATGAGGTAACACAAAGGTGACAGAGCGAACAAGTCAATGACCAACCCCACAATTGTACCAAGGGCGGGTTTAAGCATGTTCGTGGGGAAATCAAGAACCTCCTGGCCTCCCCAAGAAGCTCACATAACCAATTCCCCCCCCTTTAGGAAAAAAGGTGATTAACATAGGAATAAACATTTAGCCTCTCAATCCCCCATCTCTTGTGGAATCATATTCCCCCCTATAACTCTAGTCCTTGTCCGTCTAGTAGCCAATGATGTGTTTATTATTAATAATGATCAAAGTATTACATTTCTTGGGCATAACTCTCCTTTAAATAATTGTTTGGGCACTCAGGCCTCTCAGCATTGTAACAATACATTATTTAAAATGGGGGTTCACAACCTGGGGTGTTACATCCCCTCCCCCTTATTTTGGCACTGGCCTCAGTGCATATACAAAATAGAGATCACAATCTCAAATTTATTCAAAAAGTTGCGGGTACTCTACCCACATGGAATATTCATGCTCCCAGGTAGCATCTTCAGGACCATAGCAGGTCCACTGAACTTTTACCAGCTCTATAACTCGATTCTGGAGAATTTTTACCTTTATGTCCAATACCCGTGCTGGTTGAACTTGAAAGTCTCCCTTTGTCTCTACCTGAATCAGATGCCAATCAATAACATGGTTAGAATCATGTACATATTTCTTTAGTAAAGATACATGAAATAGATTATGCACATTCATGGAAGCACATAATGCAAGCATGTATGCAATTGGCCCTATTATGTCCAATATTTCAAATGGACCACAGAATCTGGCTTCCAACTTTGTACAACTACCCAATTTCAAAGAGATTTTCTTGGGCTTCAATTTCAAAAGTACATGCTCCCCTACTTTAAATTATCTAGCCATCATGTTCTTGTCTGCATAAACATTCTGTCTATTCTGAGATGCCTTTAAATTCTTCTTAATCTTGACCAACTGGTCTTCCATGTCCTTGAGCAACTCTGACCCAAGTACCACTCTATCTGTTGGGTTGTTCGAGCTCACTGGAGTATTTCATTTCTTACCATACAAGGATTCAAATGGACTCATTATCAATGAAGCTTGATACCCATTGTTATATGCAAACTCAACCAAGTGTAAGTAATCTTCCCACTTAGATGGCTTATCCATCACATACATTCTCAGCATGTCTTCAATTATTCGATTGACTCTCTCTGTTTTCCCATCTGTATGGGGATGATATGTTGTGATAAAGTTTATATTTGTGCCAAATCCTTTAAACAACACCCTTCATAAATTGGAGGTAAACTTTTTATCTCTTTCCGAGACAATTGACCTAGGTATCCCATGCAACCTACCAATTTACTTCATGAAAATTTCTGCAATATTAGCCGTTGTATGCGGTGTCTTCATAGGCACAAAATGAGCATCCTTTGTTAATTTGTCAACCACGACCATGATTGAATCATGTTGCTTATTCGTTCTGGGTGATCCTGTGATGAAATTAATGGTGATCACTTCCCATTTCTTCTCTGGAATTGGCAATGGCTACAACAAACTTGTTGGGTGCCTATGCTTAGCCTTCACCTTCTGACATTCCATATATCGAGCGATGTAATCAACAACATCCTTCTTCATTCCCTGCGAAAAGAAATGGCTTCTTACTATTGTAATTGTTTTCTAGTAACCGAGATGTCCAACATAAGGAACATCATGCATTTCCTTCAGTACCAAATTCCTCATTTCTACAGAAATAGGAACATAGATTCTTTTTTTATGCATGAGTAATCTATCTTCCTTTATCTCATACTCCTTTATTTTTTTTTGTACATCACCTTGCTATAAGCTTTCCTTTACCTGTAGGTAATGCTGGTCTGTAACAAGACCATCCAAAAATTTTCTCTTCAAGTCTGACTAATGCATATTGAAAATAGTAGCATGCACGAGATGCACTCTTCTACTAGGTGCATCGACAAGTTTATTCTCCTTTCCCTTGATATGCTTGATATCGAAGTCATATTCACATAGAAATTCCAGCCATTTTGTTTTCCTAAAATTCAAGGTCGATTGTTCAAAAAGATACTTTAGGCCAATGTGGTCTATCCTTAATTCGAATTTCTTCCCCATGAGATAATGCCTCCACATCCTCAAGGCATGAACAATGGCAGCAAGTTCCAAGTCATGAGCGACATAGTTCCTCTCATGTTCCTTAATCTTTTTGGACTCATATCCAATGACATGTCCATTTTGCGTGAGGACTCCCCCAAGTCCTTCCTTACAAGCGTCTGTACATACCACAAAACTTCCATTTGGGTCAACAATATTTAACATAGGTGCACTAGTAAGTAATTCTTTCAACATATTAAAATTCTTTTCACATTTGAGTGTCCATTCAAATTTAGTTCCCTTCTTTTGCAAATAAGTGATGGGATGAGAAATCTTAGAGAACCCTACTATGAATCTTCTGTAGTAGCTATCTAATCCCATAAAAGATCTGATGTCTGACACATTTCTTGGTGTTGGTCACTCTCTAATGGCTTCGACCTTCTCTGGATCTACGGTTATTCCCTGCTCTGAGATAATGTGTCCCAAGTAATGGATCTGCTTTTGATAAAAAGAACACTTACTCAACTTGTCATACAACTGATGTTCTTTCAGTACTTGCAATACCAATCTTAAGTGATGTTCATGCTCCTCTTCAAACTTAGAATAGATAAGTATGTCATCTAGGAATACTATGAAAAACTTGTCCAAATAATTTCTGAATATGCCATTCCTTAAGCACATGAAGACAGTTGGTGCATTGGTCAGTCCAAATGGCACCACTACAAATTCGTAATGTCCACACCTGGTCCTAAATGTTGTCTTATGAATGTCTTCTTCCTTGATTCTTACCTGATGGTATCCTACCCTCGAATCGATCTTTGAAAATATCTTTGCTCCTCTTAGCTGATCAAAGAGGTCATCAATTCGGGGTAGAGGATACTTTTTCTTTATAGTGTACTTGTTCATCTATCGGAACTCAATACACAACCTCAAGGTTCCATCTTTCTTTTTGATAAAAAGTACTGGTGCTCACGAAGGTGAAACACTTGGACGTATGTACCCTTTCTTCAACGATTCCTCCAACTACATTTGTAATTATTTTAACTCTAGTGTGTTCATTTTGTAAGGTGTTTTTGGCATCGAGGTAGCTCCTGGCACTAAATCAATTGATAAATCTATCTCCATTCTTGGTGGCAATCCAGGTATTTCTTGGAATACATCCTCAAATTCTTGTAGTACCGAGAAATATTCAAGGCTTGGCCCCTTCATATTATCTATATCTTCCACATGAGCTCAATACAGTTGACATCCTTTTATAAAACATCTTTTCAGCTGTAAGACCGAAATCTCCCTTATAGAGATGGGTCTTGGAACTCCTTTCATAGTGCTCTATTTTCCATTTCCATCAAGACATGTTAAGGTCTTGTTATGACAATCTAGGACAACATGATGTTTTTCCAACCAATCCATCCTAATCAGAACATCATAAGACCCCAATGGTATGTTATTTAGATCAGTACTAGTATTCACGCCATTAAGACTTATGGAAGAGATTCTGACCATATCATGGATTCTTCTTTTGGTTCCAGTGTCTAACTGAAGCAAGCTTTCTTTTCCAAGTTCACTTTTCTTCAAATGTAATCTATACACTATCTTAGGATCAATGTAGCAATGAATTGCTCTTGAATAAATCAAAATAGCAACAAATTGATTTATGATCTTACCTTCCACCTCGATCATATTGGTTTGGTACTCTGCTTGTCGATCATTTAAATATGCATAGATTCTTCCCATATCTTTGACTGTTGTAGCCTCTTCGATGTTGTGCACAATATTCTCTATATTTTCTATGTGGGCAATCCTTGTATAGGTGATCTTCCTTGCATCCCCAACATTGGATTGGTGGTATTCCCCTTTTTCCCAAGGAATCGTCCTTCTTGAAATCTCCCTTAGCATACTGATCTTGATGATTTCTATTAGGCTCATTCCTATTGAAGGGAGGTTTGAATCCTTTCCTCCTCTGATCATACTTCTCATTTTTCTTGTCCTTATAAGGGATTTTCTTCCCTGGCCTTGCTCATATAGGTATTTATCCTTCCTGATAGCTTCAATCAAGGTCTTGGGTTCATCATACTTGATCTTTTTCTTATAAAAGGTTGGCAGTCCACTTAGAAATATTTGTATTTTCACTTTCTCATCACCAATGAACTTGACATATTTTAACAATCTCAAGAACTTCTTCTCGTACTCTTCCATAGTCATGCCTCCCAACCCGAGTTCAAAGAACTCTTGCATTTTCTTGTCATAGAAATTCACTGAGAGGTACTCCCTTTGGAAGTACTTCTTGAACTGTTTAAAAGTGATCCTACCTTCATTGACATTCTCCACTTGCTTCAGTTGGTCCCACCACACTGCAACCTTCCCATGTAAATGGTAGGTGGCAATCCTGGCTTCCAGGTTTGATGAATAGTTATGCAACTGAAAATATCTCTAGATCCCAAGAAACCATGCTTCGACATCATATTCCCTTTCTCTTTCAGTATCGAAGGAAGGTGGCTTGAGCTTCCTCAGCTCTCCTTGCAAACAATCTACCTCTTCTTTCCTTCTTTTTTTCCTGAATGGGGACACCTCTGGACTACTTACGGGATCATCCTATGCATAAAGATTTCTTTCTGAGTAAGGAGGTGAGTGGTGTCTATGAGCTCAGATAACACTTATGGAATAACTAACTCTTCCATGATCATTTCTCCTTTCATGACACATGCCTTCTTCCACTTGTCTTCCGTTCGATCCCTTCTTCATTTTCCTCTGCAATTTATTCAAGCTCTGCAACACTTGAGAATTTATCTGGATTTTCTCTCTCATCAATCTCTCGGTGTCTTCTTTGTAGATCTACACTTCCATCTTCAAGCTTCTTACCGTTTCTATTAATGTTTCCTACTCTCCTTTTCCCTTGTGTCTATTGGACTCTGTCTCTTCATTACCAACTCTAGTATTTTGGCCTTCGGCCTCCTTATCATGACTGGAGGCTCCCTCGCCTTCTTCCATTTCCTCAATACGCATCCTGAGTTGATTTTCTCAAGCCCCTTAATTATGCAAAATGTGCAAGCGACCATTTTTTTAGAATTATGCATATGATAAACAAAATTGCCAGACCATGATATAGGTCTCTTTCATTTTTTTTGTTCATGGAGACCATATCCCCATTCTCCGAAAATAACAATGGCCTATTATCCTTGGCTGACACAAAATTTCATCTTGCGCAGGTACTTCCTTCAAACCACCTTCCCAGGTGACCATGACTAGAAACCATAGCTAAATCCTTCCTTAGCACCTTTCAGTCTCGAAGACAACCAATTCAGCCCTTAGCCCTCCATCCTTCAGCTCTCAATCTGCATATGACCACGGCCATGACCCTGTGCTTAGCTGAAAAAGCGCTTGTCCAGAGATTTGGGACTTCATAACTTTCATCCAAGACCAAATCAACAGTCCTCATCCTCCTTCACGATCAATGATCAAGATCCACTTCGGGACTTTGCGCTTCAGGAATCTCAACTTTTCTCATTTTCCTCCTCTTGGAACGCTTTTACCTGTAGTTCATGATCTGTCAACGCGTGTCTTCCCATAGATCGATGACTATGAATAGCTTCGGCTCTTCAAGATTCGAAAGTTTAAAACTTCCCTCCTGCACTTCTCAAAGTTTAAAACTTCTCAAAGTGCTTTCACCCAAAGTTGACAATCCTTCAACGTGTGTCTTATGGAATCCATGGTCGGTATGTACTTAGGCCTTAAGGAGTTTCTGAACCAATGCAAATTGTCACATATTTCCCCTCTAGAGTGCTCGGTCTCTGGACTACACGATCTATCGCCACGTGGTGAAATGATGGAAGTGGACACATGGCCCAATCAGGCGAGTGACACGTCTCACGTTCTAATCGACTTTTCAATATTCCAAATGATTAAATCTTACTGACATGTGGCACACATCCCATGTGTCCACATCATCCCACGTGACATCTGCAAGCCACTTCACTTCAGAATTATGGGGTCCACATCACCTCCAAGTGACATCATCGTGCCCCACCACTTCAGCTCTTCGGGCTTCGAGACTTCAAGAGTTTTCATACTAGCACACTTCCAATTCTCTCGAACCCCAAATTCCCGAACTGACCAATCTGCCACCATGTGTCCTCTTGGATCGAATGACTAAGATTCACTTCAAGTCTTCTCCCAGAGTTCATGGATCTGCTCCACATGTCCTCCTCAATCTGACGATTATGTTTTACTTCGGGTCTCTAGACTCCCGAAATCTCAAACTTCAAAATCTATCTCACCCTACTGAATTTTATCAAAATCCCTAGAACTGGTGATGCGTGGCTCTTGACAAATCGACGGCCAAGATCCTTTCGGATCTTTGGGTTTTGGAAGTCTCAAACTTCAAAACCCCTCCTCGATCACTTTTTCTCGAAGCACTCGATCAGTGGACGCGTGCCCTTCTACATATCAACGTTTCCCAGCTACTTCGGTTCTTCGAAGGTTCATCGCTCGAGCTCTAACATGTCACATCACTGCATGCCTTTCAATTTCTGGGGGCCCGCATCGACGGTTTGGAGTAACCCACTTTTTGCCCCACAATTATCCTGATGCTAACACATAACCCCTTGGTGAAACCGTGGTTTGGTTTGCGGGACCTCCTTGGGAAATTAACTCCCATGCAACTTAGTTCTCCGCAATGCCTGCTGGTCATTGATCTCTCTCTCCAATGGAATCTGACGGTCGTGACCTTAACCTTTCTTCTTTTTTATCGCACGACCCCTATTCACCTATCCTGCAATCCAACGATCCAATATCTCTCCTAATTCTACAGTGGCGATCACTCCCGAATTCAAAATGAACGGTCACGATATTTCAAACCCTTACAGAGGATCTATGACATTCTGTCTCCTGTGTAGCTTCTGCAATGCCATTCCTCCTGAGCTTTTCAATTTCACGGTCAGAGTTCGATCTCGACCATGAGACTCTGACCAATAGACCTAGCCCATACTGGCCCGGTGTTTCAACCTAAGGCTCTGATACTAATTTGTAACATACCCTGCCAGCCACAAGCCGGGGTATGCTACCTACAAGCCCACACTTGGACTTCTTTCTCATACCGATCCCTTCTTTTTTTATTAAAGATGCCTAAGATAAGAGAATTAACGACATGCACAGTAATATCCAGCAAGCATGCATGTTCTAAGGATTCAATTAATGATAATTAAATATATAGTGGAAAAACATCCATACACATATAATACTATCACAACGGAGAGCACTTAATTTTATAAAAGATTACACCAACTGGATGCAGACCAAGGACGTTCCACCCAACCATGGACACTACTACTTCTAATATCAACAGTAGTTTCACCCCCGAGCCAGGGATATGAATCCACAAGGATGGTTCCAAAGTGAACTTGGCTTCCCAAACCATTCACCTCTCAAGCTCTCACAGGCTTCCGAACACTCACAACAATCCAAGTACCCAACTCTCTTCTACCGAGCTTGCAACACCTGAGAGAACGGACCTCAACCTTTCTCTGCCACATAGTCCCTCAGGCAGCCCTTCTCCTTATTCAGGCCTTCAGTGCAATTAGTCTAGAATCTTAATGTTGGAACTCTTAGGACTCACAGTTGTGAGCCATGTTGGACACATGCCCATTCATCTCAGACATGCAGGCCTCAAGGCATGACTAGATCACACCAAAATACACTACAAACAACTCTCTCGTGGATAATTCTTTCACAGTTCGATCCCCCTTTCCGAGACCAATACGCAGGTGAGGATGGATGGAGGAGGTAGGTAAGTGCATGGGAGTGTGTGAGGGTAAGAATGAGGTAACACAAAGCTGACGGAGCGGACAAGCCAATGACCAACCCCACAATCGGACCAGGGGTGGGTTTAAGTATGTTCGTGGGGAAATCAAGAACCTCCTGGCCTCCCCAAGAATATCACGTAACTGATTCCCCCCCCCCCTCCCCCCCCTTTAGGCAAAAAGGTAATTAACATAGGAATAAACATTTATCCACTCAAGCCCCCCTCACTTATGGAATCATATCTCCCTATAACTCTAGTCCTTGTCCATCTAGCAACCAATGATGTGTTTATTACTAATAATGATCAAAGAATTACATTTCTTGGGCACACTACCCCTTTAAATAATTTGTTGGGTACTCAGGCCTCTCAACATTGTAACAATACATTATTTTAAATGGGGGTTCACAACCTGGGGTGTTACAGAGATTGATAGAGTGTGTAATGGTTGGAGGGGGTGGGAGTCTTGTGGGATACTGAGAGACATTTGAAAATTTCGGGAGGAGAGGGAGGACGGTGGGGGGTGTCTAATTAGTGAGGTTCTTAGGCTTAACATGGAGGGACAAACACAAAGAAATGTCTTTATGTTGAATGACATGGTTATTGTCTTCTTTCCCAGGACACAATGGGGGGGAAATGTGATACATTGAAGTAAGAACATAGGTATGTACTTCATGTTGAATATTGTACTGATGGGATTTGGCATGGTACACGGCTTGTTGGTCTTGTTGGTATGGAAGACCCATTAAGAGGTCAACATAGTCTAAAGGTGAAACATCACAGACCACGGTGTCGCTAAAGGGACTAGTGGAAAAAGTTAATATGAAGCACCGAATGATAGTGATGTGGGGTCCTCTGTTTTGTACCGAGCCAAGTTAATAGGGATCCGTGTGGGGGGTGGTTGGAAGTTTCATATGTTAGACTAAGTCTTGGGAGACTAGATTCTTTTGGCTTCCATTGTCCAAAATGACAGTGGAGATTTTATGTTTAATTTGGAAGTTATGCGTAAAGAGGGGAACGTTAGTGCAACCCAGTTCGGGCATAGTCATGATAATGAGGGATGGGTCAACTTTGGTGGGGTTGGTGAGAGAGATGACTTATGATTGTTTGGGAGACTCAGTGGGTGTGACCACTACAACCAAGGTTTGATGGGGGCAGATATTTTTATTGGCTCAACATTCTACAGAGTTGATAGAGTTGGTCTTGTGAAAAGGACACCAATCTACATTTTTTATCACCGAAGAGGAAGAAGGATAAGGTTGAGGATGAGAGGGATGCAGGTTGGCAAACTTGGTTCAATTCGGAAGATATCAGATTTGAGGGTTTACCTTACGTTCTATGGTGAAGTCCTGTAAGAACACCTTGTCTAGAGAATATCTTTCAAAAAGATCAACTTCGTGATGGAGAGGCAACAAAATACTAGCATTAAATTTGATGATTAATACCTCGTCATGATCGTTTTTATGGAGTTGTAAGCACAACTTGTAGAAGAAATCAATATATCCTTGTATGAACTAAGTTTAAAGTTGGTGGAGCTGCAACAACTTGGAGAGAAGATTTTGGAGATAGCTTGGGGGATAGAAGCGCTCATGCAAACATGGCATAAAGAGTCCCAAGAAGTAATACAACTAGTTTTTGGAGATGGTGGTGTATCGATCTCCACGACCAATTCAGAGTGTTCCAATTGAGTGTCCCACCAAGTTTGAGCTATCCCTTCGAGCTGTAGGATGACGATTTGTAATTTAGTGGATTCTTCCATCTCAGGGGAAGTCTTGAAGTATGTGTAGAGGCTACGGATCCAGGAATCGACTGTCTCACCATTCATTTTCCCAAGGAAATTTGGTAAATGAAAGCGTGTGTCCAGTTGCATGGTCACTGGAGTCCGACGATGTTGGATTTGAAGTTATTCATGGAGAGTTAGCACCAATTCTTCAACTGGATTTGATGTGGCTACACTAGAATATTCACTAG
Source organism: Picea engelmannii (assembly GCA_009831015.1). Taxonomy (NCBI): domain Eukaryota; kingdom Viridiplantae; phylum Streptophyta; class Pinopsida; order Pinales; family Pinaceae; genus Picea; species Picea engelmannii. The sequence goes on along the minus strand of ML779913.1, from coordinate 175,846 downwards.
AGACTTCTCTTTGTGGCGGCATGGTCTGCAATCATGGAAGAGAGGGAGTATATCCTCTTGAAAGAAGACATGTAAACTCCCAAAGGGGGGCCTAAGAAAGGAATGCGAAGAGCCCTGAGAAGGGGTCAAATGTTGCACCAATCAAGAGGCACAGAAGAATCTTGAGAAGGGAAAAAAGGATGCTCTAAGCAAGAGCATGGAGTAATTAGCTGAAGAACACAAAAAAATTGTGATTTTCATGGATGTTTTGTCCGTCTTATCCTTCTACGCTATTTGCGGAAACTTCCCCAAGGCAACTTCTCTGATACCAATTGATCTTCTACAATATTGTTGAAGGAGAGGGTGCATTCATCTCATCAAGGGCGCACTTCAAAAAATACCAATGAACTCACTCACTAAGAAGGTGCACTATGTTCTCTCAATGCGCACTTCATAAAAACACAGGCCAACATGCATACAAGTGATGAATAAAGAGGGCACACCAATCCCTTGGTGCACAACAAAATTACACACTCACACACAACAGACAAACACAAAGGTAGAGAAGATAAGAGAATATTTAGAAAACTTCATCCAATCCATTAAAGACAAAACTTCCCCTTTAATAATGTAGGGCGACTTCTTACAATGGTAGTTGTTGCTTTATTTCTACAATGCTTTGAGCATTTATAATGGCGAGATTAGTTTCTTGCAGCAATGAACAGACACAAACTGACTAACAACTTATTTTAGATATATCCTTGCTCACTATACTAGCGAAGGATTTATTACAAATATATAAACTAACTAGAACTAAAACAAATCATAAAATAACATAGTAAACATTCTTTTCGAATGCCTTTCTTCCAGGACTGATGAGATCAAATTACAATAGAAGTTTCTGAGTGAATACTAATCATCTTATACTATTTTTCCAAGGAATGTGGACGCCCTTCTTGGAGGCCCATAGATTCTGCACAATGACGATGGATCGTGGGGCCTTGACCATGGTCAAGGAAGGAAAACAAGTGCCTTACAATATTGTTGAATAATATTCTTGAGATTAGGAGCCCTGAATGAGTTCCCAAACCAACACATGAGTCCTTTGTAGTGTTTCTTTGTAGCTCTGCGAGTGGGATACAAGCATCATGAGTAGGTTTTGTGAATGGGAAACAAGTGTTAAGGAATAAACATGGTTAAGTGGGAAACAAGGAATCAAGCCCTAGTTGAATATTCTCAGGCTCAGGCACCATGAACAACACCTAGAAACCATGACATGTTCTTTCTCCAAGGAGTTTGTGGCATTCAAATTGAATATGGTTTCCATTATGATGTCTTGGGAATCATGTATGGATTTTGCGTCCATGACCATGCTTAGGGGAGGGAAGCAATACCCTTTTCCCTAAACCTTTATTCTAATACACAAGCACTATCAATGAGTTATTGAACCACCACATATGACCTATATAGGGTATCATTGGCTTCCAAATGGGATACAAGAGCCATGACAAGAATGAGTATCATGGTCTAACCAAGATTAAGTGAAGACAGTGGGGCCCTTAAATACCCTAAATGAAACTTCTTGGGCTAAAGCACTATGAGCTACTCTCACAACCCACAAATCATCTCAAACTATTTAATTCCATGGTCATGTCCTCAAACCACCACACATGACCCATGTCGGGTATCAATGGCCTACTAGAGGGATACAAGTGCCATGATTAAACCATAAAACATGGCCTAAATAGTAATGTGTCTTAGAGCCACACTAGTAATGGTTCTTGGGGACATCATCGAAGTTCTTTAGCATATGAATGTAATATGAGCACCCTGAGTAGGTTTTGTGTAATGGAAATGAGTCTTGAGGCCCAAACATGGTCATGAGGGGAAACAAAGGGTTAAATCCCTAAATAAACCTTTTGAAGATCAAATTCCATGGTTAAGGGAGGATAACACTTGGGTATTAGGCCTTACATGTAGCTCCTTACAAGGATCAATCACCATGAAAAACACTTGCAAACCACAACACATAAACTCTTTAGGGGTCATTAGCATCAAAGTTTGATATAGATTCCATTAGGAGGTTTTTTGCACCAAGGATCGGTTGCAGGAAATTTTCCATGGTCAAGGAAGGAAAACAGGTGCCTTGAGATATTATTGAATCTTTTCAATTTGAGAGCCTTCAATGAACCCCAAAACCAACACATAATTCCTCTGCACGGGTTCTTTGTAGGCATCCAAGTATGATATGAGCACCATGAGTAGGTTTTGTGCATTAGAAATGGGTGTTAAGGAATAAACATTGTCAAGGGGAGAAACAAGGGCCTTAATATCTAATTGATCCTTCTGAAGCTTAAGTGACACAGCCTGCCCCTCCGCGAGCAGCCGCTTCCACCAGGACCTTCTCCCAACCCAGGCCCGAAGAGTTACAAGCTCTTCCGACTCCCCTCTAGAGTTACCCACAGTAAACTCCTTCGGCGATCTCCCCTTCGGAACTCAGGAGATCGCGATTTGGGGATTCACGATTCACGCGAACACGATTCACCTACAGCTCCAACCCCCGAACCCCGATAGTCAACAGTCAACGCTTTTGCGCATCGGGGATTTCCCTATCGGGAAATCGGCAATGGTAATGTTATGGTTCACTTACACTACAAAACGTCGAACCCCGAACTCTGATGACACCTGTACTCCACCAGTTCTTATGGTCCCACTTTGCCACGTCACTCCTCCACTCGTGCGATCGGGGATTGCGGAATCGCAATTTCAACTGTCCGGGTCCTTTGTATTTGAAAACCCCGAATACCGAAACCCTGATTCTCCAGATTCGTGCCACCTGTCCTTGTCACGATCAACGTCCCCGATAAATTCGGGAAATCACGACTCGCGATTTCGTAAGGTATAAACTCTTACCTCGCCAACCTCCGAACGCCAAACCCCGATGGGCATTGGGTCTTACCTCCTGCGCTAAAGGACTAAACCTTGCGCAGCTTCCCCACGATCCTACGATCATCGGGATTTCGCAAACCTCCTCGACGATTCAAGTCGTCGATTCTCTTCCTCTTGAGGAATATTTCTTGGGTGTATTCTCACTATGTCGAGAATGAACTATCCCTCATGAGATTGATGTCCCGGACTCCTTCTGAGGCCTTCCGCGCACGTTTTACGTGCTCGACTTCCAACAGCTCTCAAAGTGTCGAAGTCGTCCAAACCCTGCGCATCCACATAGACAGCAGTCCCTACCTTCCTTTGCTCAGACTCCCTGCTGAGGCTTCGACCTTGACCTGCACTTCACCTGCATGCCCTGTCAACCCAATTCAACTTCTGGGTGAGCGAGAGTGAGAGTTTAACTATAGAGCCTCCTCGACGCACTCTATGCGGAGGAATTCAACTGCACTCTATGCAGGAATCTCCTGGCTCAAACAGAGAAACAATTGAAACTTATTTCCTCATTCTCTCAGGTTTCGAACCTGCCATGCAATAACATATGCAGCATATAGAAGAAAGGCATAAAAAGAAGCAAGTATGCAACATCATAATATCAACAACACACAGAAAACAAACATAGCCATGGAATTGAATCAAAGTCTTTCTTCTATTAATTCAATCTGTACATGGGTGTTCTTCACAAGTTCTCTGCTTGCTCTTTTCTTCAGAATGCAGGAATGATAATACAATGATACAAAGGAGGGTGCCTATATTTCGTTTTCCCTCTCGAAAGAAAAACTGTCTAATCTACAGTTAATTCCTATCTAACAGCATTAAAACTATTAAATGCCTTCCTATCTATAATATAATACAAGTACGCCTGGCTTTGAATGCCTTCATTTAAATGGTAGCGCAACAACTTTCCAAGTATTTCAAAAATATATGTGCTGGCGCTGTCCAGCTGTATGTTCTTTACTCCATGCGCTGGCTCGCTTGATGAAGTGTGGATGCTCCTGCATCATACTCCTCAGCTCAAAAGGTTTCATGGGCTCCTGTCCATGAGCTCCTGCACGGTGTGCCCATGCTTTTGTATCACTGCC
>ML779913.1:136037-151502 GCA_009831015.1 Picea engelmannii | reverse complement strand
CAAACTAACCCACCCTTTGTTGATCCATCAATGTGGACTCCTTGGCCTCCACAACAACAACAACCGTATCAGAACCAATGGAATCCAAATTGGAGAGCACAACAACCCCCCTTCCCAAATCAATTACCTCAATCACAATTTCTGCAACCACTCTCCTTACCGTCAGGTACCCCACCAAACAATCAAATAATGAGGCCCCAACTACCTGTACAACCTAACCCCAACCCCAATAATAAAGTTGTGCATTGCATTGATATTCATAACCAGCCTACATTTTCTCTTCTCCCTGCGCAATGCAATGATATTCATTTACGATCTGGGAGAATAGTAGAACCTATCATAGTTGATGTTACCTCTTCTGATAAAGAGGAAACAAAAGAGCATGATGTACCTGAAGAGGTACAATCATCCTCTAACACCGCTGCTGAAACAGCAAAACCACCATTTCCCGAGAGTTTAGCCTTGACTAAAACGCCTGAGCCACCGGCTTTCAATCTTCTGGGGGAATTACAAAATCTTTATGTCAAAATCCCTCTATTACAAGCACTCCGAGATGTACCAATTTATGCCAGGACTATGCGAGACATTTGTGTTAAGAAACCTGGTAGGAAAATTAAGGATCCTCTCACAGTCCATGTCATGGGTGACTTGTCTGCACTAATGTCAGGAAAAGTTCCCCCAGTTAAATATGGTGATCCCGGCCACCCTACCGTCTCAGTACAAATTGGAAAAATGATAATCCCTCGAGTCCTGGTAGACTTAGGTGCCTCTATCAATATTATGACTCTGGAAACCTCACAATTGTTACAACTGCAAAATGAAATCAGAGACACCCCAACTATCCTAGAATTAGCTGACCGCTCTACAATCAAACCAGAGGGAGTCATTGAAGACCTAATTATCTCAGTGGAATCATGGAATTATCCAGCTAGCTTTGTGGTATTACAACCTAAAACAAAGTTGGGGGGCCACCCTCTAATTTTGGGCAGACCTTGGTTAGCCACAGCAGACACTTTTATCAGTTGTAGATCAGGATCAATGACAATTTCCAACGGTTACGAAACCAAACAGCTTACCCTCTACCCTCACGCTACACCATTGATTAATAATGATAATTCTGTCAGGGTAGACTTTGATGATCAACTTACTCAACCCATCTTGACTATCAGACAAGCCTTAAGCCTTAAAGATACCATTGAGGATGAAGTAATTAATAATTTTATTTGTGAACCCTCTGTGACTCCAGAAACTCATAACCAACTAGTTGCACTGTTGGAGTCAGATAATCAGGAAAACCTTAATTCTGAAAACCCACCTCAAACATCTGTCACCGTCTCCTCTAAAAGAATACCAGTAGAAATTGAACCTGGCAAAACACTGAACATAAGCCCTAACCTGACAGAGGATGAAACACAACAATTAATGAAGTTACTTCTTGAACATAAAGAAGCATTCGCATGGGATTATACAGATATGAAAGGAATCTCTCCGGAATTATGTACTCATCGTATATATATCAAGGAAGATTGTAGACCGATCTGCCAATCTCAGCGATGAATGAACCCTAATTTAAGAGAAATCATTAAAGAAGAACTTCAAAAATTGTTGAACGCAGGGTTTATATATCCTATATCAGACAGTCAATGGGTTTCCCCGTTGGTAAGAGTTCCTAAGAAAAATGGGAAATGGAGAGTATGTGTGGACTATAGAGCCTTAACTAAAGCTACTCAAAAAGATCACTTTCCATTACCATTCATTGATCAGGTGTTAGACAGTTTGTCAGGGAAGAAATTTTTCTCCTTTTTAGATGGTTTCAGTGGGTATAATCAGATCAAAATTGCACCTCGGGACCAAGACAAAACCACTTTTACTGGCCCTTGGGGAACTTTTTCTTATAGAATTCTCCCATTTTGACTATGTAATGCACCAACAACCTTTCAAAGAGTAGTTATAGGAATCTTTTCTGATATGCTTAATGACTCTATGGAAATTTTTATGGATGATTTTACCCCTTGTGGTGTTTCTTTTCAGGAAGCACTACAAAACCTTGAGAAAGTACTTAAATGATGTATACAAGCCCACTTCTCCTTAAGTACAGAAAAATGTCATATGATGATGAGTGAAGGAATAGTGCTTGGACATTTTATCTCATCTCAAGGAATTCAGGTAGATCCATCCAAGATACAAGTCATTAAAGATCTTCCTACTCCCAAAACCCAAACAGAGGTAAGAAGTTTTCTAGGACATGCTGGATACTACAGAAGATTTATCAATTTTTTTTCCAAAATAGCTTCTCCCTTGTTTGTGTTACTGATGAAAAATGTTGAATTCAAATGGACTAATTCTTGTCAGGAAGCATTTACTACACTTAAACATCAGTTATCTATAGCTCCTATTATTAGAGGACCTGATTGGACACTTCCCTTTCATATATCCTCTGATGCTTCAGATACTGTAGTGGAGTTGTCCTGGGACAAGAAGTAAATCATCTCCCTTATACTATTTATTTCATTAGCAAGAATATGACTACTGCTGAACTTAACTATACAGTTACCGAAAATGAATTCTTAGCAGTTATCTATGTTATTAATAAATTTCGACATTACATCACTGGCTACTCTACTCTTGTCCATATTGATCACTCAGCTATCAAATATCTAATGAACAAACCTATCACAAATTCTAGAGTCACCAGATGGTTACTATTATTACAAGAATTTGATATAACAATTGTAAATAGACCAGGAAAAGAAAATGTAGTTGCTGATTTCTTTTCTCGGTTAACACCTAATGATGATACCCTAGTAGATGATTCCTTTCCTGATGAATATCTATTTGCATTATTTGCTCACTCACCTTGGTATGAAGACATCGCTAACTACTTGGTTGCAGGGAAGTTACCACCACACCTATCCCACCGAGAGAAAAGAAGAATCATTCAACAAAGTGATTGGTATAGTTGGATAAGTGGATGTCTTTTCCATACAGGACTTGATCAAGAAATCCGAAGGTGCATTAGAGAATATGAGGTTTATGATCCACTAAAAGCTTGTCATGATGGCCCTTGTGGAGGGCATTTTGCTGATAAAAGAACAACACATAAAATTCTCAGGATGGGGTATTATTGGCCCTCACTCTTTAAAGATGCAAATAAATATGTTTAGGCCTGTGATAGCTGTCAAAAAATGGGACAACCTAATCATAGAGATGAAATGTCATTAAACCCCCAGATAGTACTTGAACCATTCGAAAGATGGGCCTTAGACTTTGTAGGACCCATTAACCCCCCATCCAATCAAAAAGTTTACATAGTGGTCTGCACGGACTATATGACTAAATGGGTGGAAGCTAAAGAACTCCATAGAGAAACTGAAGAAGCAGTTCTAGATTTCCTATTTGAAGACATCTTCATCAGATTTGGAGTGCCGAGATAATTAGTTACAGATGGAGGACCTCCTTTCACTTCTCATGGTTTTAGAGCCACCCTTCAGAAATATCATATTCAGCATAGAATGACTACACCATACCACCCCCAAGCCAATGGACAGATGGAAAGCAAAAATAAAGTAATAGAAGCCATTCTTACAAAAACAGTGAAGGAAAACAGAAAGGACTGGTCTCACAGGCTCCCTGAAGCATTATGGGCCTACAGAACTACCTGGAGAAATACTACAGGATTCTCTCCCTATGAATTAGTTTATGGAAAAAGTGTTGTCTTTCCTGTGGAATTTGAAATCAAAACCTTAAGGACTGCTTTAGCTGTCAACCTTGATTTGACCGATGCACAAACAGTCAGGTTACAACAGCTTAATGAATTGGATGAAAAAAGACTAGATGTCATTCATCAGACAACTATGATTCAACAACAAAGATCAAAATAGCATGACAAAACTATCAAGCATAAGCAATTCCAAAAAGGTAACTGGGCCCTACTATATGACTCTCGGTTCAAAGAATTTCAAGGGAAACTACGTACAAGATGGCTAGGGAAACTACGTACAAGATGGCTTGGACCTTACGAAGTAGACACTGTTTTCCCCAATGGAACAGTAAGGCTCCTCACAATCGATGACTCTAAAACACCGTTACTTGTAAATGGTCATCGGCTCCATCTGTACCAACGCCCCATTTCCAAGGAAGATTTTAAGGCCACATGTGTGGCAGACTCTCATTGCCTCTTTTTAGAGGGGGCTCCTACCCCTCATTGCAATTAATTCTTTTTAATTTTTTTTTTTTAGTATTAGATTAGATTTCGTTTACTAATAATCCCTGTCAGGAAATAGCATGTTACAATTGATTTTTGCAGATTCTCGATCAAAGCAAAGGCCTACTAAGAAAGGACGATCTTACTTCAAGAAGAGCCAAGTTTCCCCATTGCTGAAACACCACTGTTCAACAATTTTCTACATTTTCTCATTGCTGAAACACTATTGTTCAGCAATTTTCCACATTTTTCCCATTGTTGAAACACCATTGTTCAACAATTTTCTACATTTTCCCATTGCTGAAACACCACTGTTCAACAATTTTACACATTTTCCCCTTTGTTGAAACACCACTGTTCAACAATTTTTCACATTTTCCCCATTGCTGAAACACCACTGTTCAACAATTTTCTACATTTTCTCATTGCTGAAACACCCCTGTTCCGCAATTTTCCACATTTTCCCCATTGCCGAAACACCATTGTTCAGCAATTTCTCACATTTTCCACACTGCTGAAACATCACTGCCTCAACAATATTCTGCAACATCACTCTTCAGTGAACATTTCTCTATTCTTCCCCTGTTGCTGAAACACCAACTTTTCAACATTCTCTGTCAATAAGCTTTTGCGCTTTCAGACTACATTTTGTCCTTCCAGTAAATAAATCCTTGATACAATTGCTCTAACAAATCAAAAGTCTCCACCACGGCTACTGCAGAACTATTATGGACAGGCACTATATTTTGTTTGAAGTACAAATCAAATGGTAAAGGTGAGGTATGTAAATTTTATACGTAAATACAATTAAGCTATAGTTAATGAGAAGAATCCAACTCATTATTACCACTCATGTAAAATCATTATTAGCCGCACTCGAGGGGGGGGAGGAAATATCGAACTTTTATACTATCATTTCGCACGAATCAACCACCGTCATTCATTTTTACCATCCTTTCCTTTGTTTCACCACCATTTGCATTCCTTCACCCGAAAAACTCACTCTGCACAGAAGCGGTTACTCAACTCTTTGACGGTGTATTTTACTAAGTTGTTAGCTATGGGAGGCCCTGTTATACGATACGAACCCGCCACGACAGCCCTGTTAGAACTGTATCCAGAAGCCTATCAAATTTTTCTGCAGGCAGGATGGCTCGGTTATTTTCAGAGGCTCCAGGGATTTGATCAACAACAGGTTCTGCAATTTGCTCGAAATCTCCAGGAAGATCATTCCATTGTTCAAGGAGTTCGGATTTCAGTTACAGAAGAGGATATAGCGTAGGTTTCGAGTCTCCCTACCAATGGCATTCGCTTGTTCAGCCGCAAACATATCATCCTTAATGCCCAACAGGATTTCCTCTTGCCAGGAGAACAAATTGAACCTAAAGGCCGGGGTGTCCGACTTAGCTCGTTACCGCCTCCATGGCCGAAAGTTGAAAAGTTTGTCAAGCACTACCTTACCTTTGAAGGCCAATACCAGGTAGTCTACCAACACGATTTTGTCCTGTTGTCTCATTTACGACATGCTATATTAGTGAACAATCCTTATTATCTGCTCGGATGTCTTAAAAATATGTCACACTACTGTAAAAAGGCTAAAGATATTGCCCTTTCACTCACCCATCACCGTCTCGTTCAACTACTTATCCAAAAGGGTTTTGCCCAACAAAACCCTCCACTAAACAACCCACCCATAGATCCCCAAGAAGCTGTTGAAATTCCTGAAAATCTTCAGGAACAACAACCACAAAACCCTCTAGACCCTCCGGAAATACCTAACAGTCTGCCTAAAGACCCAATCAATCCAATTAACCCCCCTACCATACCAAGCCCACTCCACATTTTACCATAATCATCCACTCCTGCCCTTCATCTTCTTAGCGATGATTCTGAACCAGACAATTCTCCCTGTCCCATCATTGAGGAAAAGCCCCCATGTAAACGAAAACAAATTCCTTTCTTTCTGCCATTTTTACAAAGAAAACGAACAAGGGCCTCAACAAGGACAGCCACTACTGCCACTGCCCTAAACCCCCAACCCATCCGACTAATACCCCGTACACCTCCAACCTCCCAAATGCCGAAATCTTTACCTATTCCACCCACGGGTACTGAAACACAAGAACGAGAGGCCCAGTGGGTTGTGACATCATCTGTTTCAAATTTAGTAGCTGAAACACAAGAACCAGCTACTCATCAAGTAGCTGAAACAAAAGAACCAGCTACTCATCAAGTAGCTGAAACATAAGAACCAGCTACCCATTTAGTAGTTGAAACACAAGAACTAGCTATAGCTGTCACACAAGAACTAGCTACAGCTGAAACACAAGAACCAACTGCTGATATTGTTACTGAGACACAAGAATCAGATGCCGAGGGTGTTGCAACATTACTTTGTTTACATCAAGAAGTTGAAACACAAGAATCAGTTGTCGATCCTGTAGCTGCTCCAAAAGAACCAGCTAGTGCGGTTGTGACTACTACACAAGAACCAGTCACCCCTCAACCAGAACCAACAATGGCCTCTGTCTTACAAGAAAATGAGTTCCTAAGGTCTGAACTGGAAGCCTACAAGCAAGAGCTAGCCATGTCAAAGGAAGCCTATGAGAATGAACTTAAATTGTACACCCTATATCACATAGCGACAATGTCAGAGGGAACTACAACAGAGAATCCGTGTAGAGAATATATGTGCAGTCAATGTGGGGACATCTACTATCAAGCGGGCTACAAATTAATTCAAATTCCAATGCCAGGAGCTCCCCCTGCACCTTCGAATTTTGTATTCAAAGAAGAACACCCTGTTGTTACACAAGAACCAGCAGGACCTTCCAAAATTAAAACTAAACCCTGGCCTACAACAAATGTCAAATCTAAAACCCCTTCTTTTGTTAATAAAGATGTACAAACATTGCCTATTGATGAATCTGCCCCTCCCAGCCAGATCAATACCCACACCTTTGTGGAACAAGCCACTCAGAACCTACCTCAGCCTACTACTTGCAACGCTGAAACACAAACTCAGCCATGGGATGAGTAGGCAATAATAGACAAATGGAAAAAAGAGTCTGCTGTTACACAGGCCAAAAGCCTGCAGGAACACAGACAAATCTAGATAAACCATATCTATTCAAACTGGGAAGCTTTGGAGCAAACACGCTAGGAATCTCATGCCTATAAGAAACAGAATAAAGAGCTTAAAGGAAGATTGTTCTTGATATTTGACTTGGCACAAAAGTTGTTGGCTGCAAGGAAACCATTTTGCAATTACTCTCTGTTCCTCATTTAACGACTTACATTGTTTCAAATTAAATCAATCAAAGAAGGCATACCCCATGCAATGTTAAATCCAGCAGATTTTGTTAAAACCTTTGTAGAAACCTCTGCTATGGATCAACACCTCCTCTGTGAGACATATTTCCATAATAAGGCCATCCTTGAGAACCGACAGCTTAACCTTAATCCTCTTGTCAGTGACATCTAGATTCAGGCACTCACCTCCTTTCTTAACAATCAGATTATATGGCAGGATGACTTCCTAGCTGCCAAGCATAACGAGGACAACCGCCTTCTCTGGATATGGCTAGAACCACAAAATGCTGCCACCTTTGTTACAGAGTATTATCAGTTTTTGAAGAAACCACGGATGACTTAACACATTCAGCAACTACAGACAACAGTGCTTCAGGATTGTCAATAGTTCATTAAATCCACAGAGGTTGCTTCCCTATAGGCAAATAACATGTTTTGGCAACGATCTACTGAGAAAAGACAGGAACACAATCATTTTAGCCCCACTAATATTGAGATAGCAATCTCCAGGGTACCTAGCTACATCAAGTGTGTTCAGCAATGTGCTGAAAGATGGATAGGGTATCAGTTTCATTTTCCTATCCTCTGGATGCCAGCAGAGAAGTATCAAGTTCATTATAAGTTGCTCAAGAAGGCTGAAACAACAGCTTGGCAAAGGTTACGACGCGTTCAAGGGTTCAGAGCTCCAACAGACAACACTTTCCACAGCTACTGCTTAAGTAACTTCCACGCTCAGAGTCGGTATGCAGATTCAGATTCAGATTGAAGTTGCCTGAGGACATGCAACATTTTAAGTTGGGGGGGGATGTTAGGACCCTACAATGTACCTTTTTGCTGACACCTTTTGCTACCATTACACCATTTTTCCACTCACATTTAAACTTATATTATCACCTTACCCTATCTCTCCAAAGGTATACAACGTCTCTTCTCTTTACTATATGTTTAATTTGTTTTGCATATAATTTTACATTACTCTCGTACTTAACCGTTGATCAGAAATGTATAAGTGCTGAAACAGTTCGAACTGCAGATTAGCATTGAGGCCTATTGCTGAAACAGTTTAAGCACGCAAACCCTGTGGCTGAAACAGTCTGTGGACTACGATACTGAAACAACAACTCACAAGAAGAAGTTGTTACACTCTTCGTGGTCTACGATGTTGAAACAACAACTCACATAGAAGAAGCTGTTACACTCTTCGTGGTCTACGATGCTGAAAAAACAACTCACACAGAAAAAGATGCTACACTCTCTGTGGTCTACGATGTTGAAACAACAACTCACACAGAAGAAGCTGTTATACCCTCCGTGGTCTATGATGCTAAAACAACAACACAAAACTGTTACATTGACCACAACAGCCGCATCTTGAGCCAGAACTAACCATCGCTGTTGCGTGAGACCATGTTGCTGAAATAGTCAGAACGCAAATCTCGTTGCTTAAACAACCCACAATTTGCGATGTTGAAACAACATACAACAGTAAAGAAGATAAATATAGAAGCTGTTACTCCAGCCGCAACAACAACACCTCACTCAACACCTTTTCAACTATTGTAATAGCATTCTATTACGGGAGACCAGGATATCCTATTCCAGTAAAGATTTGATCTGACTAAGAATAGGATTCAGATGTGCACATGTAATTTGATGATCAAAATTGCATCAAGGGAATTCTCCTCTTTAAATAAGAGGAAATCACCATTAGAGAGGATCTTTTTTTAGCTAAGAAAGGATTTTACAGAGAATGACGTGTTTTACTTCAGATTGTAATATGATACAGTTGACAGATGAATAAAAGACTTCTCTGAGTATTTCTCTCTAGTTCCTTTCGTTTAAGGGGAATCTTGTGAGAAGGGAGGGCCCACCTTCTTCACAAGATTCACCCATTAGTTTTGTAGTGTGTTAGTGTTATTTTTGTTCATGCCTTGATTAAATTCTATTTTGCTGAAACACTACTTTACTGAACTCTGTTGTGCTGAAACTCTGCTTTACTAGTTGTTACATTGTTTTCATATAATTCATGCTTGGGTAACTGTTGATCATTCTAGTTAGCAATCTTGTTTGGTGAATTTAGGAAAACATGATAATTAGGGACAGGTGTTGAAGGTTCCTTCTTGGGGAATAGGGTCCTGTTCTCTGTTAAGAGGTAGTTAGTCTTCAGTGTGTGTCAATCATTTCAATTAGAAATGAGTCTATGAAAGTGTGACGATCAGAAATAGGTGTTGAAGATTCCTGCTTGGGAATAGGGTCTTGTTCTCTGTTAAGAGTTAGTTATCCTTCAGTGTGTGTCAATCATTTCAGTTAGCAATGAGTTCATAAAAGTGTGATGATCAGAAACATGTGCTGAAGATTCTTTCTTGGGGAATAGGGTCCTGTTCTCCACTACATAATAGCTGGTCTTTCCTTTTGCAGTGTCATGAAAAGATTTCTTTCTTAAGTTGTTATTTCTTAATGTAATTCAGGATTCTTTGGACAATTACTTCTTTAAACATTGAAATCTACAATAGGTAGATTACTTTCCTGTAATTCAAGTTAGAACTTCAGTTTGTTCAAGGCAAGGTGTGATTAATATATTTTTACTACAACTCTAGGTTGTTTTTGAGATTGAGCATATATAGTGTGTGATTACCTTTGAAATAAACAGACTTCCCTGGGTTGACAATTTATGTAGCACTTGATTGTTTAGTTAAATAAGCAATTATAGTGACCAACAATAGTCTTCGATGGCCACTACAGTGCCTTCAAAATTTAGAGCTTATGACGAGAGAGAGGAATCCCATGGAATGGCATTGAGTGAGGTGAAGAACTGAGGTGGAACATTTACAATGCCCAAATTGGGTGTTAATGGGGTGCTCAAAGTCTTGCTCAGTTATTGTTGTTTCAATAGAACTTTGTCCTTCCTTTGAGCCTCGACCTTATAAATTGTTTGTTTAGCCTCTTCCTTATTGACCAATCTCTTGGCTTCAACTTCTTCAACTTTATTCTCTTGGAAGGAATCTTATTCTGCTTTGAGTGCATTTTCTCTTCTGATTTTTTCCTCTTCAGCTTGAATTTTTTGATATTTCTCTTCAGCTTGGAGTCTCTTTTGTTCTAACTTTTCTTCTTTCCTAGCCTTTTCCTACTCTTTAAGGTCATATTTTTCTTGTTCCTATTGTATCAATCTATGAAACTAATCAATTGTTACCCTCTTCATTTCCTCTTGTTCATATTCAATTTCTTGTTTAGTAGCATCATTGGACCACTTTTGTAGAACCTATTCATAAATAAGGATTCCTTTGAACTTGTCTTCTTCAAAATCGACCACATGGATGTTAGAGTGAGTGAGACCGATAGATCTGATGTGGCTGACTGGAATCTCATGAGGGTCATGGCCCTTAGGCTCTCCTATACATAGGCACATGTATTGTAGGGAATCTACCTCTTTCCTTGCATGAGGGTCATTGGAGATGATGTAGTTCCCCATGTGGATAGGAAACATAGGACAAAGATTTTTGTTGCTACTCAAAAGTAATGAAGTAACCCCCACCCCCATGGTGTGGTGGGGAATTTCCCTCATTAATAAACAATTTGGGACAAAGTAGGGTAGAAGTTGTGTGGATCCAGTGGTGCCATATACCCTAATGTATGAGTAATATTTTCAAAAGTACTAGTCATCTATTCCATTCATCCCAGTTCTAGATTCAAAGGAAATCCTGTGTCTTGGGAACCCGAAAAGTACAATATGCAGAGGGGTGAGGAAAAGGTTACATATGCCATAATATTATCTTATGTAATTTATACTCCATAAATCAGAGAATTACACATGTATAGGGGGTTGTTTTTGGTCATAGTTCCATCCAATTTCAAGAAATGGTACCAAAGAATAGATGGCATCAATTAAGTAGGATGAAATGTAAAAACATGGATTTCTCATAACTAGAATGTTTTTTGTGTGGAGGAATATGTTGAAAGATAGAATGTTGACCCAGTTGAAAATTTGTCCAGTTTTCACGTTATTAAGAGCTAGTGGCAGCCAATTCATCTAAAAATGTGTGTTTTTCTCCTCACCATATAGCCAACACAACAT
This sequence comes from Picea engelmannii, assembly GCA_009831015.1. Taxonomy (NCBI): domain Eukaryota; kingdom Viridiplantae; phylum Streptophyta; class Pinopsida; order Pinales; family Pinaceae; genus Picea; species Picea engelmannii. The sequence continues at coordinate 139,914 of ML779913.1, read as the reverse complement.
AGCGACTAACAATTTGTAAGGTGATTTGAGTATATGGGTGGGGACCAGTTTTTCTCCCTATTCAAGTGTCTCATCCTCATCCACCCACCAATGTTTCATCAACTTAGTTGACCCTTTGTTACTATGAATGAAACCTTTCAAGAATGACTCATTGAGAGAGTATATGGGAATGGGTAAGTGGTACCTTGGGTCGATGTCTTCGGGTCTCAAGGATGTTACTCACCTCCCATGTTTTCTCATGATAGTAGTGGTCTTTGGGTCAAACTGTTTGAAACACCATTGTGTTGGCTCATTGTAGGGAAAACGTGTTGGTCGAGAATCAATCAAATGGATGTTGTTTTTTTGGATATTCTGGTATACCTCCATGTTATCGTCTTCTGGAGTAAAATATCTAGTGTTGAACATCCTATATATTTCATCATATCCAAGAATCTGATATTTGCCTGTGTGATGGGTGGTGTCCATAACTAATACCTATGCTTGGTGGGAAGATGTAGGCTATCTTTAAATAGATAGAGCCTTTACGACTCTTACTATTTTGTTTTGCCATGATAATTTGTTGGCCAAATCTTGTATCACCAATTAATCGAGGGAAAATAATGCGACAATTTTAATGAGACAAACTATTTACTAAGAATACGTGATACCTACAATTGAGCTAAGAAAGTGGTTTGAGAGTATCATAGAGAAAATAAAAACTGAAAGGGCGTTTTACAAAATTATGAAGGAATATAGGTTTGAAAATGAGGGTTTAGTGTAAGTTAATATGTATCAAATCCCCTCTAAATGCATAATAACTCAACTGCGTACGAGGATGATTTCAGAATCTGACCAATATCTCTGTTATTAATGAGAATTAAGAGTGTATATCACCCAAATCTATGTATCAGAGTCATCGAGTGACCTAGACTTCAAAATACATCTATTAGAGCCATGAGGTCGAAGTGGGAAATCTTATGGATCAATTTGTTCTCTAAGAGGAGGGGTATCAAAGGTATATTCCCTCTCACATGGATTCACGTGTCGAGGTGACAAGAGTGAAGTTTGGGGACAAGTGTGACTCGTCGGAGTCATTGCGTCAAAGGTTAACGATATGCGATTTTAAGAATATTCTGATGGCAAGGTATCGAGGGAATATTCCCCTTTCCTAGATTTACATGCCGACCATAGATTATTAAAAGGGATTTGTGTGACGACATCATATATTATGTTTCAGATTCCACTAGGTTAAGATAACTTTTTCACTTCAATGGATATGATATTGAAGGAATATTCCTTCGATACCCTAGGGAGTGATTTATTTCAAATATACAAAGGAAAGTAAATAGTACAGAGATTCAAAAAAGATGCGATGACCAATACTAGCGCGACATGTCACAAGGTCATGGTCAAAATGGATACATAGGCACGGTGGTGTTTAGTACACATTAGTTTAGTCTCTATCCATCTTTTGGATGCCAAGTGGAACATGAACGGAACTCTGTATGCTTGGTTTATCAAAGTGTGAGGATGAAAGTCTCAAATTTTTGCATGAGGGAAAACATTTTGATGAATATGATTCCGATATAACCCTTTATTATGTGTCCATCAGAAATATTTATGTCGGAATTTAATTAGTATGAGTCTTTTCGATCCCGACCATACTTAGGATAAAATGTGTGTGAGTAGGATTTATAAATAAGGTTATACAAACAAGTTTTGGTGGGCCTGTAGAAAGTGTATGAAACAATGAAATCTTCGGGAGGAGGGTTGATTGGTGAAGCAAAGGGGACCATTGTTTGAATCTAACTGATCGGATGCCAAAAGAGAACAATATTGTAGACTATATAAGCAGTAGAATAATGTCTCCATGCCATCAACTTTTCAACGAAGTATAAATGTAGTGCCTTGTAAAACATTTAGAACAGGGGGAACCATTTCTTTCCAAAAATGGGTTTTTGTGGGGGTGACCCACAACAAATGGTGACGTACTGGGAAGAACCAGTTATCTCTAATCCAAAAAGAAAATGATTTCATGAAAATTAGTGTACAATTTTATCTTCAAACATTTTTAAACAATGCATAAATTGTGAACCCCATATCATCTAGCCCGAGAGTAAAGCAGGAAGGTGACCTGTTGCAAATGATCTTCATCATAATTCTTGTGGAAATTAATGGGATCTTATTCCTGTTTCTTCATTTCCACAACCATTACATGGGAATTGAGACCACATAGGAGTGATTCTTGACTATTTATAGACGAAAGTGTTTTCCTCATCTTTCTTTACTAGAATTGATTCATTGCCAACGAGCATCCATAGCTCTGAAAAGTTACCTTGGCATCATACAAGCATGGCCCCACTGTCAGTGACGGTCCTTATCCCCAATGAGTTTACTTGTACTTTTGACATTGTTAATAGTGATTTAAACTTCCTAAAGGTTTACCTTTTCTACATTCACCTTATAGATATGTAATTTATGTGTTGCTTTTGAAATATGGGTGAATAGGAAGCAGGGTGATGCGAGAGTTGCTTTGATATGCTAGTCTCATTCAATTTTTTATCCTCGTGGGTCCATAAACATGAATCATAGAAATAATTAAATTGAAGGATATTCAAGGGAGTAGCACTGGAATTATGAAGAAGGCATTTGAATCAAGGACCATTCTTTATCTAAGTAAAACATAGCCATGCCACGAGAGTGGTCACATGATTGATGATAACTTTTGTGAACTTCCTAAAGACATTGATTTTATTGGTTAGAATATTTATCTTGACATAGGTGAACCATTTCCTTTTTTTGTCATGACCATGATTAATGCAGATAAAAATTTGATAACAAGGTAGATTGGTTACTTCAACATGAAAAGGAATTTACAGGGAAACACATCCACTCGATCAAAAAACCCTGGGTCTTTGTTGTGAAAGGGGAATATCAATCTGGAAAGGTGAACGACAAGTTATTAGAGACTGAAAAAGACACAAGGAAAGTTCAAACAAATTCAAATAGCTAATAAAAAGAAAGAGAAAGGTTGACTAAAGTAAATAATTCCATAAAAAGGAAAGGGAAAGATAGGAAATCTAATATGTTCAAAGCTATATCACCATAGGTGATCATGAGAGGTATATTTTGAGGATTTATCCATTGATCGGGAGCTCCTCCAAATCTCCCTCTAATGTTTTAGGTTTAAAACTTACAGGCCCTATTTTTTGATGAATCGGATAAGGTCCTTGTTACCCATGATTTTGGTCGTCATGATGATGTATTGATGATGGTGTACTCAGGCTCTTCATAAGAACTTTCTCCTGAGAAAAGTTACTTTCATCTCTTCCCAGAAAACTCATTTTTGAAGAAGGTTTGCAGGCTGCTAGTATATTTGGGTGCGAGAATGCCTGATTCTCGCAGGCTGCCTTAAGCTAGGGTGCGAACTTCTCGCACTGTGTTGAACAACTAGGGTGAAAACTCTTCCTAAAGCATGGAAAAAGATGAATTCTCGATGTTTCTAGAAGGGAATCTTCTAGAAGGATTGGTTGGCATTCGAATGGTTATTCTAGTACTGGATTCCCTGATATTTTGGCATCATTCTTATCCAAGTAACTAATTCATTCTCTCCTATATATTGAGGGAATTCTCATGGAAAAGGTTAAGCAAGATTCATTGGAAAATTGGTGAAAGAATTGTGTGAAGGACTTAGCTGAACAACATCTTTAAGACTCTAGCAAGTCTATCAAGAGGATTTGATCTTCTTCATACAGGGATTGAGCAAGTGTGTGTGTCGGAGCCAAGAGCCATCGAAAGGAAGTTTGCGACATCAAGGCTTAGGTTGTAATCTTTACTTTCCATTAATATGATACAGTGGCATGTCCCTTTCCCATAAAGCTATTTCCACTTTATTGTG
>ML779913.1:93776-124491 GCA_009831015.1 Picea engelmannii | reverse complement strand
AAGCAATCACATCAATATTCACACAATATAAGGTAAACCGGTAGAAGTCGTCTGTATATATAACGATCAAATTTTTTTTTTACAAAAGTTTGTCCGAAGACCAAAATGTCAAAATCTGAAGCTCATAGCTTCTACAAAGTAACATCATGGATGACGTTCACGGTAACACACGACTGCCCCATAAACCCTACATAGCAGTCGACTCATGGACCCTGACACTCCTATAGTATGACACTGATCGCATCGTGGAACCTCTTCCAGAGTCATGTCTGGAATATCTGCGGTCAAGCCCTCCAGATTTTGTTCCACCACTTGATAATCCTCAGCATATTGTGGCGTTGCCGCTACCTCTCCTCGCCGCTGAATGGCAGAAGTACCAGGAGATCTGTAAGGTCCAACATATGTGACATAAACAAATGATTTTGTATTAGTCTTTGGACGAACATATAAAACAAAAACATTTGAATATGATAAAAATTCACAAAAACATTTTAAAAAGAAAAATGTGTGTACTTCTTACCAAGGTCCCCCCACTGAGGATCCTCTGGCAGTACTAAATCCAGATCTCCTCAGAAATCCAACCCATCATAAGCATAGTCTTCAACCATCAACATCTATGGTTGAATCCAGTCAAAGAAAGTATCATCATATTTGATAATCGGTCCTGCTATGTGCCGGGCCATGAGCCGACACCATCTCAGCATCCTTGGATCCCTGGGAGACGATAAATTCCACTCCACATGTAGCCTCAGTAATGGGACCCACTCAAGGAAGAAGGATACCAACAAAGATCCGTACCTGAATTGCTTCAGGTTGCCTCGTCTACATTTGATCAACTTCTTTTTTATACTGCGAAGCACAACATCTGCCCAGTTGAACACCCGAGGCTCAGTACACTCAATAGCATACTGGAAGTAACTTTGTAACGCCATGTGAGGAGCAGAACTCCCAGCCATCCGAGCTATGGTGAATAGGATAGTACGGAGGGTCAAATATCGTACCCCCCAAATAACTACTTTTCCTTTCTTTCTCTCAGCCTCAGGAACGCAGTGTAAACGACAATACTCACTCATCTGCAACCAACCACCTCTGCTACTAGTTAGGCTCACATAGTACCCCCGCCGTGACAATCCAATAAAAAATTAAATGTCCTCAATATCTAAGGACAGTATGTGGACCCCCACATGAAATACCTGTTGATCAGGGTCCCACATACACACCGGGTACTCTAACAGCCTGACTTGGGCCCTCATGCCCGGGATACGAAAGTACTTCAGGAGTCCACAATCTCTCAAAGCAGCAATAGTAGGTGGATGATTTTTGGCCATTGCATTGTCTTCTTCGTGCTCCCTTTCACACCATTCAAGCACCATTTTGATGGCCAATTATCTGAATAAGGAACACAAAAAGAAGATTAACAACTTTTTTTCATGATTTGGTTCTTGTTCATTGAGTAAATTTTTTAAATTTTTTTGAGCTTTGTGGTTCTCGCAGGTGCCCTGTGTGCACAGTGCTAGAAACTCGCAGGCTACTCATGGGTCACCTGCGAGAATCACTCATTCTCGCAGGTCCCGTATAGCCTTCCTGCGAGAATGGCAACGCGCAAGTAGGGCTTGCAAAATCAACTTAAAAATGAAATTTTAACCAATGAAATTGCAAAATTAAACCATGAAAGTGTTAAGGACAAAGAGCCTACCTTACTGTCGCTAATGGCTCGCTGAATGGTCTCTTGTAGCTCCTGCAATCTGATGCCGAACTTGAGGGTAAAAGAGGGGTTTTTGAGCTCAAATAGTGGAAAGGTAAAAATGATGTGGTAAAAAGAGTATTTACTCCTTTTTATTTACTTTTACTATGTCATTTGATTTTTTATGATTATTTATCTATTAAACCCTAATCCCTAATGTCATTTTGAGTGTAACTTTTGCAGGCGTGATGATTTTGATGGTCAAATACAGGGATACAGACATGTTTTTCTTTGTCATCCCGTGTTTTGATTGTTTTTTATGGTTTTTATATAAAAACCTCGAGCATGGTCTTTGTCCGTTCTTGCACTCGAAAATATATGAGAATGCGATCGAGCATACTTTTATCACTTTTTCGGGCTCAACAAGGTTATAGGAAAAAGGAACCCCCCTGGAGTCTTCTTTAAGCCTTTTCATACTCTCTAAACATGAAAAGATCGTCGAGTGACCTTGCTATTTTAACGCTCGATAAAGTATCTAAAGTAAGCATCTGGTGAGCGATAATTTATCTCTTTTTCGATCTCACCCAAACTATTTTACGAAAACGGAACTGAGAGAGTTTTCTTTTAAGTGTTTTTCCAAACTCTATAATTTTGAAAAACCTTCGAGTTTTCTATCTCTGGACTCGTTAAACAAACATTGACAGACCCATAATGGGATCAAACCACTCCTTCTTAGGGTTTGTTAAACATACTCCGAGGGACTCATCCGAAGGATGAGCTTACATCAACAAACATATGTTATCCTCCTCAAGCTTGCGTAAAAATAAAGAGGTACTCACCAGAAATGGTGGGGGAAAATTTGGGAAAGGGGTATGTTTTCATCTTCGTATTTATTGGTAGTAAGTGTCGCTCTTGAACATGACACCCCCTATTCATAACATTTGAAGCCGGTTTGGGAAATCCATTTGTCTCTCATTCGATTTGCTACAAGGTCATTCCCTGTGTCGTCTTTGAGTCAATGCTGTCAAATCATTGGTCGTGTCGTTCATATGTTCAAGATAAGTACATCTGAAACCTATATTGAGTCTACCATCTGTAGTTATCCATTCTCTCCATGTTGGTCTTCCCTGTGTCCAGTTTAATCTACATCATACTCTGTTTCACCTTCAAAATCTGTTACTTATTTCATGTCATTGATGGGGGATACATCAAGGCCCTCCTGTGACGAGTTTTGTTCTGTCGACTTAAGGTCATTATCCAGAATCAAGACTTAGAAATTATTTGGTACCTTGGATCTTGCATGACTCAATGGCAGGTTTCCTCACTTTCGACATGGGTTTACATCATTGACCCTTGATCGAAAGATTCCATCGGATGTTCGACTTCAACTCATTGATTCACACTCGATGGATTGTACTAGAGTACCTTGGGAGTCATTGACATCAATGATGATTTCCCTCGCACTTGTTAACAGTTTCATCAATGACCGGTAATCAAGTGGTTTCTGCCATGTTCGACTTCAACACATGTAATCACATGGTTAGATTCGTACTTTGGGCGACGAGATTGAAGACCCTGGATATCACCTTTTTGGTCCAGGTTGCGATGGAGTATGTATAATTTGCGACACATAGATCCACTGTGTATATATCGTGGCTATGTCGTCTTAATTTGAATTTTTTGCATAGATTCACAGTGTATTCTTGGTGGCTATGCTATATTTTGACGGCATGGATCCACAGCGTATGATTGGTGGCCATGAGTCATGTCTATAATGTCATCAGTCTATGATCTGAGTATGGGAATGACTACCTCAGAATTAATATATATGATATTCTGCAGATGCTTGGTTGTTCGCAGGTTTTCGATTAGGTGTGCTCCTGGTTTCTGACACACACATGCAGCTTACAAAGTATTTCGGTTGTCACTGGTTCCAACCTCATACTTTGGGGGTCATTTTGTTACCCATGATTTTGGTTGTCATGATGATGTATTGATGATGGTGTACTCAGGCTCTTCATAAGAACTTTCTCCTGAGAAAAGTTACTTTCATCTCTTCCCAGAAAACTCATTTTTGAAGAAGGTTCGTAGGCTACTAGTATATTTGGGTGCGAGAATGCCTGATTCTCGCAGGCTGCCTTAAGCCAGGGTGTGAACTTCTCGCACTGTTTTGAATAGCTAGGGTGCGAACTCTTCCTAAAGCATGGAAAAAGATGAATTCTCGATGTTTCTAGAAGGGAATCTTCTAGAAGGATGGGTTGGCATTCGAATGGTTATCCTAGTACTGGATTCCCTAATATTTTGGGATCATTCTTATCCAAGTAACTAATTCATTCTCTCCTATATATTGAGGGAATTGTCATGGAAAAGGTTAAGCAAGATTCATTGGAGAATTGGTGAAACAATTGTGTGAAGGACTTAGTTGAACAACAGCTTGAAGACTCTAGCAAGTCTATCAAGAGGATTTGATCTTCTTCATACAAGGATTGAGCAAGTGTGTGTGTCGGAGCCAAGAGCCATCGAAAGGAAGTTTGTGACATCAAGGATCAGGTTGTAATCTTTAATTTCCATTAATATGATACAATGGCACGTCCCTTTCCCATAAAGCTATTTCCACTTTATTGTGTAATTCCTTGATCATACACATAGGTTGACTGTTGAATATATTGTGCTATATTCACTTTGGTTGGTTTGTGTTGTCTTGGTATGGACTTCATGAGAGCACTGGAGCGAAGCAGGAGCAACAGAGACCCTAGGAAGAGATATAAAGGTATGTTACTTGTTCCTGCCTACTAGTTGATTCAATAGTCAAAACTTAGGGAAATAGTCATGTCCTGTCATGTTTTGTTCTAGATCCAGGTGGATCTAGGGAGATCAGTTAGTGTCTGCATCTACCGATTAGTCCGATAACAATCCTTACCATAACTTTTGAAATTTTGTGTGTTTTCCTTTTAGTTCACTAGATTTGTCCCATTTGAGAATGAGATCTCCCTCCTAAAAATATTTGTTTCCCACAGTTGACTTGCCAAACCATTTTTTGATTATTTCTTGATGGCGTGTTAGGTTTATTTTGGATTTTTCCCTCTCTTCCTCTAGTTTTAGTATCATATTTAATATTTCTTTCATTACTGGGAAAGCATGGTCTTGGACAGATTAAGCGAGTTGTAATGAGGGTAGAAAAGTGTGGGTAGGAAAAGTTGCTTCTTGTCTGTAGACTAGAAAGAAGGGATAATTACGGATAGAGAACTTGGGAGTTACTCTGTTGGCCCAAAGGGAATTCTGTAGGGATATATGCCAATTCCTTTGATGATCATTAACCATATTCTTGGGGATTTTAATGAGGCTTTTATTAGTTGAATCTGCCCACCCATTTCCTTGTGGATAGTAATTTGCTGAATATTTGACTTTAATATTTTTTTCAAGAGGATATTCAGCCAATTTCAGAGAAGAAAAGTATTTGGCATTATCAAAGACTAATGATTCAGGAATTTCAAACCTAGTGAAAGTATGAGATTCAAGGAACGATGTGACTTGATTTTCATTGATGTTATTCAAGGGGATTTCTTCACTCAATCTAGTGAAATAGTAAACATATATTAATATGTACTTTTGCAGTTGGTAAGACTTGGGATTGATTTCCCCGATCACATCCAGACCCCATTGTTGAAATGGTCATTCAATAATTACAGGTTGTAGGGGAAACACAACTTTCTTTTCTCTTCCAGTTGACTTATGGAATTCCTGACTCTTCCTTACATATGCGTGAGAATATTTGAACAAAGTGGGCCAGTAATATCCATCTCTAATGATTTTGTGAGTAGTGTTGTCTCCACCAAATTTTCCACCAGCAAGTCCATCATGAAGCTTAGACAATACCTTTTCAGCGTCCCTTTTCTCAAGACATCTCAGAAAAACCTCATCATAATTTGTTCTACATAACATTCCCTGGATGAGCTGATACTAAGATGATTTGAGTCTAAGGGCTCTCCTCTTCTTGGGATCTAAATAACCAAGTGTTGACTTGTGTGTCAAATAATATTTCATTTCATAATACCATTGGTTAGAGTTAACAGGGATGTAGAAAACTTGTTTCTTCAAAAATTTCTTGATCCTGATATAGTGCATCCTCTTGCACCTCAACGCTCGTTGATTCAGCCTTAACCTATGCAAACAAATTATGAATCCTTGACCTTTTCAAACACCCTTTTCAACACTACTATAAAATTGGTTTACCATGTGAATGGTGGATCAAATTGTAAAATGAATACTCTTTATTTTTTCAGTCTACTCTTGGGGGTGTACATTACATTCGGCATATAATAATTCTACTCATATAAGTGCCATAAGATAATCTTAATAAAAAGAGACTAAGACAAAAACAAGAATTCTTTTAATGTTAGTGTTGTTTCTATACCTTGTTTTCATGTATTTCTTTGGTGAAGAAATTGTGTTTTGTCAGTGAGGTTTTTTTAATTAAATCCATGTGAGTACACTTTTAGATTTATGGGAGAGCATATTTTGATTGGTTTCTATCTTACACTTCGATTTATAAATAGTAATTTGGGTTTGTTATTATAACTTGTTTCTTGTAATTATGTCCATCAATAGAGTTTTATCAAAATTAACGCTTGGTTTAAATATTGGTCAATATTTTTTAGCAATAGATTGATATGTATAATATCTCTAGATGCACCATTGATCATTTTACTTCACAATTTTTTTTTTACTTTAAGTTAAGGTTTAGAGGGTAGGTATCCAAAAAAACCCTATTATAACTTTTCATTAGAACCTTAGAAGTTTATTATGTAGGGAACTTCAAATCCTTTGCATCAAGTGTTCCTACACCATAAGGTAGGGAGATACACATGAAGGAGAAAATCTTAGATCCGATTGTTCCATGCTAACCTTCTTGAAGCACCCATCTCTTGTGAGATATCCTAAACCCTGACCACCATTTGAGGATGAGAGTACCCTACTGCACTTAAAGGAGATAACCCAATGGCTAAAAAATAAGATTTTTTTACAAAGGTGACAATTGTTGGATAAAAATGCACCTAGGTCATATTTTGAATGGATATTTGGAAATATCGCCAGTTCTTTCGTGATATGAACCCTATACCCTTTATTATAACTAATCTTTCCTACCTTCACTAGTCGTTCTTCTGGTGGGCTCATGCCCCATTGCTAAGAGCTATTGGAAGGCCTAGTGAAATTGAGAAATTTGGTGAAAAGTATATTTTCAATGTATATATTCATATACCCGTAAATAAAATGACCATACTATTTGTTTCTCATAGGACATAAGTAAAATCATCAATTTTCTATCCCCTCAAATCAATGACTTGGACATCTTGGTTGTTAGAAAGTGCATCTCTAAAAAAATGGATTGTGAATTGATTATCAATAGATCCCATGCTATAGCAACATTAGATTATTAGTTAGCACATAATTTTTACTACAAGGATGTCCAATTTATCCTAGACATAATTGCAGCAGGGTATCCATACCCATACCCACGTAGTGGCTATGAGGGTCGAAATGACTTTAAAATTCAAACCCCTTTCCTCAATAAGACCCACACACTTGTTGTGAGGGTCGACGTAGCTACCAAATACTAATGGAATTTACCCTTCTTGATGTGTGTTGTTGGCTCGGGGACTGGAGGTTGTGGATGGAGAACGAAAATTGTTTTTTCTCAGCAATTGGCTGTCGTAGTAGGTAGTCAAAAAAATTCTTTGGCTTGACTATATACCAAACAAGGTTTATTCACCCCTAACATCTCATTTTTGTTTAGGATTTCATCACATAAAGTAATGGTTTTGGTGGTAATAATGTATAAGGATAAGCATCTCTGGTTAGAATATTTTAAGAAGCCTATGAGGGTATGAATCCCATTGAATAGGCAATAGAACCTCCAACCAAGCTCACAGTATATGGGACAAAAAAATATGAAGTATTCTTCAATATAGACCTCTTGTAGATGACATAACTGGTAGACCCAAACCCATGTGATGACTTTGAGGGCTGACGTGGCTACAATAGTCAAAAACCCTTTCCTTGGTCAGTACCATGCAGTTGTTGTGAGGGTTGATGTATCTCCTAAACCATGGTGGAATTTACCCTGTTCGATGTGTGTTGTTGGCTAGATGTTTGGAGTTTCAAATAGGTGAAGGACAAAATGATTTATCTCAACAAATGGAGGTCACGAAAGGCATGTGATGGAATTCTTTGGCTCGACTATATACCCAAAAAATTTTATTTGACCTTAGATGCTTATTTGAACCCCTAACCTATAATCACTTTTCCTTGAGTATTTCTCATTATGAGAAAATATAAATGAAAATTTACCTAATTATACATAAATTAGAAAACATTCCACTTAAAAACACACATCACTTGCAAGTGAGGAACTACGGGGGATTCTGCGGCATCACTTCATTGCATGTTCGGTATTCAAATTTATCTTTTTTCATATTTTATATATTTTCTTGTGATAAATTATTTTCTTTGTATTTTTCTTGTAATTGTAGGTTTGGTATTGGGATAAATGGACAATAAAAAAAGACTATATATAAAAGTGATAAATACACTATGATGATTGAGGTGGACCAAACTATGACACCATTGCATAAGAGAAATATCCCTAGAGTAAATGGTGTAGATGAAAGAAAAAGAAGAATAGAGGAGGGGGGATGTTGACTTATGGGCAAAGGGAAAGCTATTTCCAATAGATCCTACCAAAAAATTTCATCCATATGTTAAAAATATAATAGTGTTACTGAAGTTATTGTGGAATGGGGAGAAAGGATTGCTAGGATATAGTGAAAATATAAAATGAGATTGTATATACCTTGAGAATAAAGTCAGGAATATACTTGGTACAATATATGATATGGAGTCCATAAACAACAAGATAGTTAAAACCTTTAATCAAATTTGGAGCATGGATTCGGTTGCAAATAATGAGAATACAAGTCTACAACAAACCATCCATTTTCAAAATAAAAATATTTTTTACAAGGAAGAAGAAAATAAAATATTTACCAAAGACAAACTATGTCATAGTAAATAAGTTGGCAATTTAAAATCTAAGGTTTCTCTTTTAACAAAGAATATGCAGTCATTCAAAAAAACACCATTTGAAGGAAGAAATAGGGTTAAAAGTATTACTAGAATTTCATCTTTGGTATTAATAGGGGTTGCTATGAAAAAGAGAAAACATGATATATAATATCTTATGAATCCTAACAACATAAATGAAATCCAAGATGGTGAAAAATTGTCTTATACGTGGAATTCCATGTTCAAGAAAGAGGATATAATCTCTATGATTTGATAACCACGTTTTGGTTCCCTTAGAAAATCCCTTGTTGATCAAGTGATATATCAAATACAAGAGGGCTTGAATGAAGAGAAAGTCCAAAGTTCTTGTGATGATACTGGGATTAGTACACGAGGTTATGAAACACTCTTTAAATGCTTACAAGAAGGATTGGTAAATGCAGGAATCACAAAAGTTTTTATTCATCATCCTTTTCATATAAAAAATGTTTGTGCAAGAACTAATAGGAAAATTGTTGACCTCATGGGTGACATGTGTCATATAGAATAAAAAAGGAGGTAAAAAAAGGGTCGGAAAGAAAATTATTCAAAACGAAATTGTTGTACATTAAATCCAAAGAACAAGATATGGTTACACCTAGAGCAAACCTTGCAAGCTATGGTGAAATTTTATGATATTTCCATGGATGAAGAACATGGAAAATATATTTTTGTCATCAAATTGGATGATATGGAACTAAATAATAATGAGAAATATGAAAGATTTCCACTCACGTTAATGAATAGTGCCATGGATTCTAATATTGAAGTAACCGATGGAAACTATTTCTACGTCCAATGTGAGAATCACATATGGTCGTTGAGATTGTTTCTCATTTCTAAGGAGTCTCATGAAACTTATAAATGAGTATTTTTTATCAAATTTCAATACTCACAACAATTGCTTTATACATAATTGGATTGCTTTATACATAATTGGAGAAAAAAATTGATGTTGATGGTTATGGTTCATATGAAATTGAATGGCATCTAACAGCTGATTTAAAAACAATAAAGTGCATGTACAATGTTGGCCATGGTGCTAATGCAAAACATAGTTTCCTTTATTGTATGCACAAAAGGAAGAAAAAATATTACCGAGTGTTGGGTGGTCAAATGGGATTATGAGTTGTCAACAAGACAACATTCCAAATCAGGATGAGATGGATAAAAATATGGATCCCATACTACCTATAGTATTTACAAGAGTACACATATGTACACTTTATGCATTTGGAAGAATTGTTGATAAATTAGTGTATCTTTCTATTCTTTTTTTTTGAATAAGTTCAAAAGTCTATTGAAGCAACCAAGAAGGTTCTTTCTAATGCTAGTTAAGATAGGTGTAATGTAAAAATTTGCAAAGATACAAAATTTTCAGGGGCTAGATGTAATGTTCATTATAAATCATCCATGCACCGGGTTAAATAATGACACTTTACTTAATATGAAAAACCATCATGAAAAGTTTAGTGGGAAATTTATAAGGATCATGTTGATGTAGAGGATGATTGAACTGATAATGGTAGATATGCATTAAGAAAAAAATTGGATGGCGCTTTCTTCTTTGTTTCCATTAATGGACAAGGAGAAATTTGATATAGAGGATATTATAGCCTTCACTAAAGAGTTTACACATGTTACAAAATAATTGATTGGGGAATGGGGAGAAAATGAGATCACACATTAGATGGTAGGTTTCATGTTGAATATTTCTTTGTGCATCATGCTCAATACTTTTTATTGTGTCATTTTATGATTACCAAATTTAATTTATTGTTTTTATGTTGGAAACACATACTTTATTCTCATGCACCATGGTTTGATAAGGAGTATGGTATCTTAGGAATTTGGAATACCCAAGGAATCAAAAAGTATCATAAGCAAGCGAGGGTAGCATATCATAAAAGTACTCAACACATAGGTTTTTGGACTCTTTCAAATCAACATGTTCAAATGTTTCAATAGTTTTATAGATGCATAGTATGAAGGTTTCCTTAAGAATTAGACACTACCAGTGAAGAATCTATTGAAGAATGGATAAGGGATGCACATAAAAGGAAAGAGTGTGAAACATCAGAACAATTTAAAGGTAGAAATGCTTTTACTGAATGGAATTCAAACAGATCAAGTGAGGATAGAAACTGGGTTTTGGATGAAGATATTGGACAAACAAAAACAAAAACTATGCATAATGAGTCCCAAAGTGGTACAAAAGAAAATGAACTGTCTCCAAACAGAGGAGATCAGATAAGAGATATTAGGGGGAGTATGAAATTATGAATGGAAATTTATTCTTAGTAGAAAGAAGAGATGGGGAATTTTTTATGCGGAATGAAGGGGGTTTGCAAGCAATTGTGTAATTGGGAGAAGGAATGGAGTTACAAGAAATTGCATTAGTAGACATGGATTAGGACTAGCAAAAAAATATCACCAATATTGGGTACCGAGGCTTGGAAGGAGGTGGTACTTAAGGAGTAAATATAGATTGGAATGGTATTTTTCAAGGTGTGGATATGGTGTAGTGTTGATCATGCTTGATTCCACTACTAAATTTTCCTATTAATTTGTACCTATTCAAAACTTAGATTTTTAATTGTGTATCAAAACATAATGTATTCTCATCCCATTTATTGGTTATTTATATGTCTTAGTGAAAAACATTATGTGATAATTTTACTTGTGTGTGTTCATATTATGGTGTTTATTATCTAAAACGTTTTGTGAGTTTTTTCTCTAAATTGGGTGTGGATTTATCAATATTTTATTTCTATGATTTCTAATATCCATCATGTGGGATACATGTGTTAATTTTTTTTTGTTGGTTTAATATTCTGTAACTTTAGAACAGCAACATGGCTACATGTTCTAGGATCTACAATCTATGCTTCAAATTGGCCATGTCTCTCCAGATGTCCCTAAAAACAAGAAAATTCATAAAGACCTTATTTTAAGGATTTTGACATCTTAAAACATCATGTGTTGTTAGTAATGAGGTTTGTTTAATTCACATGCATTAATTACCCTATGATGTTTTCATGCGACATTCACTTTTCTTTCTGTGGAGTGGAATCCTGAAGTATTTTCTAAATTCATGATGTTTCATAGCTCAATGGGAGTATGAAGTTTTATGGATGGAAATTATTACATCTATTTAAAAATTTTGTTGAGTTTAGATCATTGTTCCTCGTGTCTTCATAAGTTAAAAGTGTGAAATGTGATAACAATTTTGAAATACATTTTCCTAGTCTATATTTGTTGCCAAGAGGTGGACAACTTATTTACATGCATAGTAGGACCATGTTCATGCTTCTAGGCATGGACAATATGCCTAGGGGCCTATTTTGCATGCCAAAATCCATGCACATCAAGCCCCTGGAGGTTGACTAGATTTGAGTACGGAGACAAAGCATGCTGAATAAGTGAGATCAACTTGGAATAATTCCCTTTCCATTCCATATTACATGTCTTATATGTTTAATATAACTTGATATTTTATTTACATTTAATTTGGTTAGTAAGATCAATATGTCTTGTATGGAATTTGAACATTCCTAACTTGGTTAAAGTGATTTTCGTTTCTGGTCATTTCTGGAAGAGATTATTCCATAAACAAAATCCACACCCTTTTGCATTCCTCATGGATAGTGTCAATATTGACTGTGCCAACAATTGTGTAGTAAATAGAGAAGTCAAATCTAGTAATTTTAATTTATTATAAATAAAATTGTGTTGAATAAGAACTCCATGAAAATTAGTATGTTTGTGTGAAAAATATTGTGGTTATTCTTTCTTTCTCTTATCTATTTAAGCCATGTGTACAGATTATTTAATGATTAATTATTTCACAATCATCTACAAACTTGTAACCTTGGGTGAATCCACTCTTAACACTCGATTCAATAGTTAGTAAGTGTCCTTGGCCATCTTGGCATCCTAATGGAGTGTTTATGAGGGCATCAAAGAAAGAGTTTGTTGACAGGTCTAAATTTACCCAACAAGAGTAAGGGGTTACCCCCTGTAAGAAGTCCCAATTAGAACTCTCACCATTTGGAATAGCGGACCCATCCATATTATGGCCTAAAAACCATTTACAGTTTGGTTTTACCAGTTGGAGCTCAATCCACCGATGAATATGAATGATGGATGATTATGAAAACAAAAGATGTAGATGAAGACTATCTAAATGCATGTCTAATCTACTCTAAACCTATCATAGCCTATATGGGAAAAACTTGTTGTAACCACATGAGCTGTAATGAAACTAAGCCCTACTGAAAACCCAATCAGATAGTTGTAATGAAGGTGCATAGTTAGAGACACTTGCATACATAAACATAACCAGAAAATTATAAACCATATATGTGCATACATTAACAACTAATGTGCTTAAGGAAATATAATATAATAAATAGTAACAAACAACAAGAGTAACATAGCTTACGTTAGAATAGTCCATACATACATTAGTTCGCAACAAAAAAACCACACATGCAATTTCTTCTCTCTATCAAAAGTTGGCCCTCACGACTTCTCCATATTAACAGTTTCAACAATAGTACATGAAAATTCTATGGAAAGATCTCCAATTTTAGTTGAAACTATATTCCCAAAATAGTTCAGAAGTCTACAATGTTTGAAGAGCCAAAATCACCTTTCTTTGGGTTCAATTTGAGTATTTATTGAGGTTCACTATGACCATTGGAGTTTTGTATCCCTCCATGACCTTTTGTATTCCAATGTTTGTTCTTATCCTCCTTGTGATGACAGGGAGGACATTCAATGGTTGCAATTCAAGTTTGTTCTCTAGTGTTGGTGTGTCGTCATGGATTTTGGTTGTAGGGAATTTAGTCTAACATAATGAGTGGCTCAGACATTGGGTGGCTCAGACATTGGAGAATCTGATTGTTCAATTATGTGGACATTGGGGAATCTGATTGTTCAATTTTAGTATGACCCTTCTTTTCTTGGTACCTGACACCATTCAACATACAACAAATGAGTATAATTCCAAATAAAATATCAATAATAACCATTTCAACTCACACAAATGATGCATTAATCAATTGAAAATTCATAAAAGCTTCGGTGAATTCAATCCTCGGTTCCTCTCCTCACAGTGGGGGGTTGTTGTCCTCCATGTTTGTTGACAAGGTATAGATATTAATCCTGAAAAATGAAGGAAATTGGTAGAGAATTCCTTAGATAGTATGCATGGAAAGTCATATATCTCATAAATACCTTTCCAACGATATAAAGATAGTGAAATGGACACATGAGTCAAAAGTTATGGTCAGTTTATGAAAAGTAGTTTTTGAGATTTTGGTGGAGCTAATGGGAACTCCTCCAATGGAATTGATGGAAACTCCTTTGATTTTCATGAGAAGGGTTGATAGGAACTCCTCGCATGTGCATCCGAGGAGTTTGAATGAATTCTTTCAATGTGCATCAGAGGAATTTGAATGAACTCCTCTGATTTTCATTGGAGGCTAAGTCATGAACCTCATCTTGAGCAAACTGGTGCCTATCTTGGGAAATTGGGAAAATCTGCAAGTGATCTTGTTAGCTTACAATCATTTACATCCTTTAGACAAGTGGTCATTACAAATGCTAAGCCTAGACATTGTTCTTGTATCACCATCATGGGTGCCTTGGGTTATGTCAAATCGTTGGACAGTGGTTCCATAAAAGCTTGGTGAATGTCAGGCTTACTTAAAATTGTCCTCTATTACTATTCTCATTTCTTTATCAACCTGGGCTGTTTCTTTCAAGGTCTTTAGTTAAGGCACGGAGGTGAACTCTCTAAGTTCATAAGCTTATGTTCTCAACAAGTAATCAGGACACCTCGGCCTTGTTCCACTCATGTCCTCGGAGGACAATCGGCCGAGTTCCCCTTATTGGCTCTGATGAACTTCGGAGAAGTTGCCCTCATGTTCCCCAAGGCCTTGGGAGCACTTGTTATAAACTATGTCGAGTGTCATCGGAGTAGTTATTTTTAACGTTGTTGATGGAGTCCAGCAGACTTCTTCTCTTTGTTGCCGATGAATATCAGTGATCGTGTCGATATGATTGGATATTCGGCAGGTTGTTTGCACAGAAGATTAAGAGAAAACACATCCGCCCAACCTAAGTAGGGGTGTTACTCGATGAAGGAGACAACACCTGCTGTGCAATATGTCATATATTTAATGGGACGGGCCTATAGGCAACTAATATTGAGAGGTTCGGACCTCCTTTTGTAAGCCCACTGGTTCCGAAGGGTTCTTCAGGGCCTTCTTCTTTGTGCTATAGAGAAAGGATGGATCAGTAGTTAGGAAGGAGGTAGCGCTAAAATTGAGCCGGACTTGACCATTTTGCCACTCTCGGAATTTGCATGAAACCTAAAGTGGGGAAAGACAAAGTATTCCTTCTTGCATCTTCGTGATCGTGCCTCACTGATTAGGGGCGTGCGCCACTTTTCGTAATCCATTGTACTCTCACCCTCTACACAAAAAAATAAATAAAAACCCCAACTCTACAACTTTTTATGAAATGTGTAACACAAATCTGTAGCGGGCACGTGGGTTTTATATACAATTTACCGAGTTAATGTTTTCCATTTGAAGCTTGAATTTGTTTCTTGTAATATTGTATGAGTTGGCGCGAACTTTGAAAACGACCAAGTGGGAAAAAATCGAGTGGATGTCTGAACAAATCAGTAGGCGGTTTTATAAATTTCGTGGGTGTTTTTCTACCTTGCCAGATTCGTGGGTTTCCTTTATGTCTCATTCCCCAATCGTTCCTTAACCAAAAGTCAATGAGGGGTCTGGGGTCTCGACCTAGATTATTCCTTTTCACAGTTGATAAGCGCTATGACAGAGGGGCGCGCACCATTTTGTTCGCCGTAACACCTTCACCCATCATGCGGATTCAAAAAAACCGCTTTCATTGGTGTTTTGGACGTGTTGTTAGCGTTTTGCGATTCAGAGCGAGGGCTGGCAAGTGGGACGGCGCCCAACGCATTGAACCATTTAGATTCCGTTTAGAGGTCATGGAAGGTTGAGGCGATTCACCGGAGAACTGTGACCAGGGTTCATCATTTCAAACTCACCGAATTCGTCAGCACACTTGGCACTAAGCTCGCCCATTGAAATTCGGAGCAATTGCTCTTAACCTTGCCGAGTCAAATCGGGGCAATTGCTATCAACTACGCCGATTAGAGCACTTTCTTTCTATCAACTATGCCGATCGGAGAACTTAGTCTTAACCCACCCGCTGGTGTCGATGCACTTGGTATTAACTTGTCCGAACGTATTCGACGCACTTGACAAACATCTCCCAGCACGTCGATGAACATGTTGTTAAGTTCACCGAACACGTCGATGCTCTTGGTGTTTGAGCTATTTAAGTATTCGAAAGGCCATGCATTTTTATCAAAGGGGGAACATGGATGGGGTACGTGGGCCATTGGCCCTCCCCTCCACGTAAGCTTTAAAACCTTATACAATAATCCCCACACGTTTGTACAAGTCGTTTAGTCATTGCATCATTTTTAATTAGTTTATTTGCATTTATATGAATTTGAAATTAAATGCTTTTTCAATTTGAAATAAATTTAAATTAAAGTACAATTTAAATTTAATAGTTTCACATTAAAACAAATGTTAAAAAAAATTAAAAGCTTATAACTTACTACTACAAGATTGGGGTACCAATTTTTGTGATGCAGAGTAGCAAGAGAAGTGGATATGCCATTCAAGTATTGTATCGATATCGCGGTTATCGAAGTTGATTAGATTAGAAATCCCTGTGATTGTTTTGTAACTTTCAGGCCTCGAAATTCGATTCTATCAATTGAAATAGAATAGTTATGGCGAGGATTATACAATTAACCTATTTCGGGGATGAAAATTTGACTTTGACAAATGCCTAAAAAATGTGCTAAAAGATGTTTTTTAATGAAAGTTCAGGTCCCGTTTCTACTGTTGTTTCGCCGAAATTAGATTTTCTCAGTTGTCGGATCATCTGTGACGTATACACTCCTGATTCACCCATTGAGAATGAATTTATGCGTCAATCGCACAAAGTTATAAATCTTTCAAAACAACCAACTGATGTCTATTGCGCTTAGTACTGTCTAGGAGCTGAAACGACCAAATTTCTTTCGAAGTGCAGTTCAGAACCAACACAAGACCAATAGGTGTTTTGGTTATCCCATCTGATGCTAGGCAATGCTTTCACAATGAAGATATAGTCATAACATCGAGAAACACAAAGCAAGCAAGCTAGTACCATGTGTGCAAAGAAATCCATTGGGGACATTACAAGCTTGATTATGACTGCAATATGAAGTGGATTAAGTGAGATAGGAAATCGGGGACAAACTGTCTACATAGGTGTGTAGTGTTTAGCCATTGGGAAAGTAAGGAGGTTGTTTGATCAACACTACAAGAAGGTATATGAGCTAGAAGGGGGATGAGATAGACCTCAAGATGATAGTGGGCTACGATCATGTGATTGGCATTGGTGGGTCGAAGAAGATCTTCATTGATGCGCTCGATGATGACGAGGGGTTGGCATCCTTCCGCTGGCGCATTTGCGACAGGAAAGGGAAAAATTGTCAATGGGTAGCACATCGAGGAAGAAGAGGTGAGCCTCATCGATAAGCAATGTAACAAAACGTAAGGGAGGGAGCGCCACCAATTTTATATCCGTCAACGGAAGCCGGTGAAAGGAACGTGCTTGATGAAGGTAATCACATGAACATCATCGATGTGTCATCGTTGATCATGTGTACTTTATCGGTAGGGAAGACATATGTTAGTGAAGTTTAGCGTAGGTGCGCTAGCACGACATCCAAGTTTGAAGGATGGTGGCTTATGTATAACAAAAAAAATCAATGGCATACCAATCAAGGATAATTTTAAGGATAAAAATTTATATTAAAATGTAGAAACCTGGGCTAATCTTACTAGCTCTTAATATGCAAACTGTGAAATGTTTGGTGATAGTTTTGTAAAAATATTCAAATTTCTAAGGATTTTATATGATTTCTATAAAAATTTTGTTATTTTTAAGGTAAAATAATTTTATTCTATGGAATTTGGGCGATCTATTTTTAGAAAAAAAGGAATTTGGTGAATCAATTTTTGGGAAAAACCATGGAAAATTAATGCATTTATGAAAATTTTCCCATAAAATCAATTATTGTACCAATGCGATGATGGAAGAGAGGATGTGTGCGTCGATACACTATGTGTTAGCACTAGAAAAGGGAACTTGTCGAAGTGAGGCTCAAAGGGTTAACGTGATCTAAGGAGTGTTATAGCAAGATTTTCCTCACCACATGCGACTTGCTCGGAAGGCCTTTTCCATTTCCCTATGTAGACTTGAAGTCCCTTTTTTGTAATTCCCATAGCTAAAAACATATTTTTCTACATATAAGTTCCCTAATAGCTTTACAACATGTGTATACGCAGGTTGCATCATTATATCCCACGTGCATTGGGATTTGTGCCCAAAATTAAAAATGGTGTTGGGTTTCCATGTCACATCACGAGATCCATGATCCTTGACATTCCATATAATGGAAAAGCTCCAACTCGGCCATTCAGTTCCATTTGAAGGCTATAAATAGGCCATATTGAAGTGGTAGAAAAGGGGAGAAGAATTCAACTTTGAGAGCAAAGTTACTCTGGAGAAATTATTCACATCATATTGAGTCTGGATCCGTTTATCCTTTTAAGTCTGAACACATTGTTCAACCCCCAAGATCTTCCCTATTTGATGGAGAACCTCGTTGTCTCTCTTATTTGAGCTTACCTTTGGTGGAGGATTGAAGTGGTGGAGGCCCAGCTAGAAGGGACTTAGTTTCTCGGTTTCATACGTGCCGACGCAAATTTTTTTCATTTATACACTTATGTTGATTACATCTTAATAGAAATACTATTTTCTCGTCCAATTAATGTCTCACAAATATTTGAATTGTTATTCCATGGGCATATTTGTTATGAATATTAATGGATTGTGCTATTATGTGTGATAACTTTATATATTATCACCATATTCTTGTGTATCTTAGTTGTTGAGGACAAGTTGCAAGTATATAGCTTTGGGTCAAGTGCTAAGTGGTGGAATTCATCGAATGTCTGGATGAGGTAGGTTTGTTATCTTGTCTTGTTAGCATGTTCATTTATATAGCATACTTGAGATTATAGTTTATTTCTACAGTCATTTCCGTCTGTTGTGGTTTAGCCCATGCCATAGAGTGATGTTCCTCGCAACAAGGAGGAAGTTTATGTGGATATTAGTGGCCACCCACCTATTCAAACTAGCTCATATACATATTTCATCTTGGCAGTTTCAGGTTTCATCATGACAATTTTTTCTAGCTTTTTGGGTCCTAAACTTCCATGGCCATTTTGAGGCCCTAAACAACATTTTTTGGGCCCGCTAAAGTCACACTATAGATGGAGTCAAGGTGTGACAACATACTTTGTAGTCCTTGGATAGAAATTTCCAACGGGATATCATGTGCCTAAAATGGAGATCATATGAAAAAGTTACGAACTCGGGAAGTTGATGTACCAACTTATCCCAACGGGGCCCACATGACTTTGGTGCTTCATCTACTAGGGTTAGGTTTTTGGATGTCTAGGGTTTTGGAATTCATGTTTGAGGTAAAAAAAGGACTTTTGAGCCTCATTATAATGATCGTCTCATGAAGGAGAATAGTCGTCACATTTCTTCTCAGAGATAAGATGCCACCTTTATAGCAAGCTTGTTTCAATCTACCTTTTACATTTTTCAACATATTTTTTATTGAATAGAAGTAAAGTTTTATTGTATCTCTATTATTATTCATTGTATCTCTATGTTAATATTATAGATATGTTTTTTCATTCCATTCTACTCATAAATCTAGATCAATGGTATCATAACATTCTGCTCCTTATCATTTTTTGTGCATGTCCCCAACGAGGTCAAGGTATAGAGAGTTGGGTATTGAGCTCGTTCCTATTGAAGACAACTTCTCTTGCATGCCCAAACAAACTTCAATGGAAGGAGAAAAGAAAGATGATGAGACATGATATCCTTTCAAAATATTCCTCGACGAAGCTCTCAAACGACAGAGGAATGAGAAGTTGGACAAATTTGCACCAATACTTCGACGACTATTGACAAGTGACGCAACTACCTGAAGTGGAGGCTCTACCCCCTTTAAGGTACAGATCAATTTTGATATTCCTATATTTGAATGTAAAATATATGCAGATGCTGTAGATAAATGATTGAACCTTCTAGAAGGGTATTTTTCTGTCCACAACTTTTTCAATAGAGAAAATATTACATTTGTGCTCCTCAAGGTTGTCCCCCATGTCAAAGATTGGTCGGAGACTTTATATGAGAAAAAGGAAACAAAGGTATCTACATTATTTGTAGTTGCACCCACTTAGGGTTCCTTCGGGGATTCTATTAAGGAACAATACTACCAAGTTGAAATTTATGAAGACTTATATACAAGATGAACCACATTGCGACAA
This sequence comes from Picea engelmannii, assembly GCA_009831015.1. Classification (NCBI taxonomy): domain Eukaryota; kingdom Viridiplantae; phylum Streptophyta; class Pinopsida; order Pinales; family Pinaceae; genus Picea; species Picea engelmannii. The sequence continues at coordinate 104,184 of ML779913.1, read as the reverse complement.
GAAAGGGACCAAACAGTGCAAGTTTTCACCAATGTATTCCATACCTTGCACACCAAGATTGTTATCAAAGACTTTGAGTGGCATCTGGTGCTTAAGTACTACGGCGATTTGCATAGATACATCCAAACATAAATGAAATTTTTTGACATTGTTTTCTTGGGTGAAACCTATCGTTGTCAAAATTGAAGAGAAGCTTAAACAAAAGACGTGGTAGTTTGAGTCTGAAAACCTCTCACAACAAAAGAAACGAAAAGGATGGCCAAACCCGTAGAAAAAAATGTAGAGAAAGGATGGGTAGTCTCAGGAAAACCAGTAGAATCCATAAACAAAGAAGGAAACTGGGAAGACAAATAAATACATTGAGAAATGGTGTGAATTCCATAAGAGCCCATGGCATAACGCCACTAAATGTCGCTCAAATTAGTCATTGGTGGCCGAGGTGAAAGCCTCTGAAACAGATGCAAGATCTTACTCTAAGTCAGAACCAAAATAAGGGAGATCATTGAAGCAGAACCTAGTTCCATCGTTGCTACCACCACCAAGGTCAATCCTGATGAACCTAATGAACCATAGGAAGGTGAACACCTATTTCATTCACAGATGTGGGTGAAGGTTACTCTTCTGCACTTCATCATTGATAGAGGTATCCAAAATAACCTCATCTCAGCATAGATCATCAATCAGTTGGCTCTACCAACATCACCACACCCAAAGTAGTACACCATCGGATGACTCTTCCAAGGGAGTGATCTCCGCATCAACCAACAGTGTCGCCTAGCATATGACCTCAAGCCCTTCAAAGATGAGGTATTGTGTGATGCGCCCGCTTGAAGTTTGTGATGTTATTTTGGGATAACCTTATTTATGGAAACATCATGTTGTATATTAGTCTTGGCCTCGTAGTGTTATTATTAATTTGGATAGGAAATTATACATGATATCAAAGGTAGTCCCATCTACTGCCATTTCCTTGATCTCTATCAAGCAATGTAGGAAGGTCATCTCTAAGATCAGAAAGTTTGTCTTCTTCTTGATTCATGCTAAGAGTGAGTGAAATTTTACATCCACATCCATGGCCTCCACGACAGGTCTTTCCAGGGAGTAGAAGCAAGTGGATAAGGTCATGGAAGAATACAAAGACATCTTCTCCTCACCCACTAGGGTATTTCTTCATTTTTAGCTCAGTCAATATTTCTTCATTTTTAGCTCAGTCACTCAATAAATCAGACCCAAAATGCACCACTACCTAATGGACCAGTATGTCGATGCTCCCTGTCAAAAAATGAGGAAATCAAGTGCCATATCCAAGAGATTCTCGAAAAGGGTCACATCTTCTTAAGCTCATCACGTTATGGAAGCACACTCATGCTTGTGCAGAAGAAATATGGTTCCTAATGACTCTGCATTGATTACCGGGCCCTAAATAAAATCACAGTGAGGAACCAATACCCAATTACCTGAATTGACGATCTCCTTGACCAACCCAAGGGGGCCAAGTACTTCAATAAGATTTATCTGAAGTTTCGATACCACCAGGTCCCAGTAGAGAAAACCAATGTATGGAAGACTACCTTCAATTCCAAAGAAAGTCTTTTTGAATAGCTGGTCATTCCCTTTGGCTTGACAAATTCCCCAACAAATTTCATGAGGATGATGAATGATATCTTGTGGAATTTCACCAATTATTTTGTGGTAGTGTATTTGGATGACATCCTCATCTTCAAAAAGAATTGGGAGGAACACTTGCAACACATTCAACAGGTTCTGCACACTCTATGACAAGAATCCTGGTAAACCTTTTGGGGGGAGATCTAAATCTACAGGTATATCTAAGTCTCCAAAAAAATCTTTGAGGAATTGCTATAAGTGTGGTAAAACAGGGCATTATAAGAAAGATTGCCAGTCTAAGAAGGTTGAAAAACCAAAGGGATCTGATAGTACCTCTTCCACAGAGGTGAAAACCTCCAATGAAAATGGAGGTGATGTTTACCTGGAATCTACAAGTACACATGCAAACCATGATGTATGGTTGATCAACTCAGGTGTGTCATACCATATGACTCCTCACAGGGAGTGGTTCTCTAAATATGAAAAATACGATGGTGGTGATGTAGTCCTAAAAGATGAATCGACAGCCAAAATCTTGGGACGTGGAAGGGTTAAGTTGTTGCTAAAAGATGGAAGGATCAAAACTCTCCCTGAGGTTCAGGACATTCCAAAACTATCCAGGAGCTTGATATTTGTAAGCAAGTTGGATGATGCAAGAGTGAATACTGTATTTGGAAAGAACACTTTCAAGATGGTATGAGGAGCAATGGTGTTGATGAGGGGAGTTCGGTGTGGAACTCTGTACAAGTTGTTGGGAAGCACTTATACTAATGGGTGTAACAGTTCTATTGTCCCTGAGCAAAGAAATGAAAGAGATAAGACCAATAATTTCCCTGAAAAGAAGACCATATTGTGGCATCAAAGACTGGGGCACATTGGATAAAAGGGCCTTCGAACACTACATGATAAAGGCATGGTTGAAGGTATGTCTAATTGCACTCTGGATTTTGATTTCTCTGAAAATTGCATAGATGGTAAACATAATCGAGTAAGATTCCCATCTGGTGCTACAAGAGCAAAGGGGATCATAGAATTGATACACAGTGATGTGTTTGGACCCGTGTCTGTCTCATCACTAGGTAAGTCTATGTATTATGTTTCATTCATAGATGATTTCTCAAGGTACACATGGATTTATTTTCTTAGAAAGAAATATGAGGTATTTGATAAATTTAAAGAGTTTAAGGCTCTGGTAGAAAATCAGACAAAGAAGAAAATAAAGGTATTGAGAACAGATAATGGTGGATAATTCCGTGGAAATGAGTTGGAAGAATTATGTAAGAAGTGTGGTATAGCAAGAAAAAAGACTACTCCATACACTCCTCAGCAGAATGGAGTTGCAGAAAGGATGAACATGACAATGATGAAAAAAACAAGGAGCATGCTCAGTGGTGCCGAGTTAGGACATGAATTCTTGGTAGAGACAGTGGGTACAACATGTTACCTCGTCAATCGATCACCCTCATCAGCATTGGATGATAAAACTCCACACAAGGTATGGACTGGAAAGAAACCCTCTTTTCAACATCTTAGAGTGTTTGGTTGTGATGCTTATGTACTTGTTCCAAAGGAAAATAGGAGTAAGTTGGATAAAAAAAAGATGAAAAGTGTATCTTTATTGGTTATAAATATGGTGTGAAAGGTCATAAGCTTTGGAACCCAGAAACTAAGAAGATTGTTTACAGTCGGGATGTTGTTTTTAGAGAGTTAAAAGATGTGTCCAAACATGAATTCCTACCAAGGAAAGATGAACCTGAGAAAATAGAGCTAGAGTTGGATGATGCAAAATATGAATCATCTGAAGAAAATGAAGTAATAGAAGAAGAAGAACAAACTCATACCCCAGTATTGAGGAGATCAGTCAGAGAAAGAAGGAAACCAGAAAGGTATAGTCCACCTGATTTTCGTTCCAATTTTTCTTTATCTATTACTGATGATGATCCTAGAACTATCAGGGAAGTAGTGAATTCATAGGATAGTAAACTATGGAAGAAGGCCATCGTTGAAGAAATGGATGCCTTGGACAAGAATGAGGCATGGGATATAGTTGAGCTGCCATCTGGAAGAAAAATTGTTGCTAGTAAATGGTTGTTTAAGAAGAAGTTTAATGCATAAGGAAAAGTGGAGAAATACAAAGCTCGACGAGTAGAAAAAGGTTATTCCCAGGTAGAGGGTATTGAATTTGGTGAGATTTTTTCTCTTGTTGCTAAGTTAACTTATATTATATTTATTTTATCTATTGCTGCTGCTTTTGATCTTGAAGTGGAATAGATGGATGTGAAGACAACATTCCTACATGAGGATCTGAAAGAAGAAATCTACATAAAGCATCCAAAAGGATTTGTAGTGAAGGGAAAGAAAGAGCTGGCCTGTAAGCTAAAGAAGTCACTATATGGTCTGAAGCACTCTCCTAGGATGTGGTACCAAAAGTTTGATACATACATTCTTGAATTGGGATTTGTGAGAAGCAGAGTTGATCACTGTGTATATTCCAAGCAGGTTGGTAATCACTTCATTTATGTAGTGTTGTATGTTGATGGCATGTTGTTGGTAGGAAATAACATGGATGTTATCAAGGAGGTCAAATCACAGTTATACTCCAAATTTGACATGAAGGATCTCAATGTTGCTAACTTCATTCTGGAAATGAAGATTAAAAGAGATTGTGCAAACAAAAAACTCTGGTTGAATCAGAGAAAATTTGTTGAGACGATATTGCAGAGGTTTAATATGCATGGAAGTAAACCGGTCAAGGTTCCTATTCCTATAGGTGTAAATTTATCTGCAGATCAATGTCCCAAGACACAAGAAGAAGAAGAGAACACGTCCCATGTTTCGTATGCTAGTGCATCTAGAAATTTGATGTATGCAATGGTCTGTACTAGACCGAACATTGCACATGTAGTGGGAGTTTTGAGCAGGTATATGTCAAAACCAGGGAAGGAGCATTGGACAACAGTAAAGAGGGTCTTCAGGTATCTTTATGGCACTACCAGTTATGGATTGTGCTACCAAGGAAGACCAGGATTGGACAGAGTGGTGGAAATACATGGATTTGTTGATGCAGACTGGGTTGGAGATATGGATCGCAGAAGATATACAAGTGGGTATGTGTTTACCCTATTTGGAGGAGCAATCAGTTAGATGAGCAAAAGACAGGCTATAGTAGCAATGTCAACTACAGAAGCTAAATACATAGCAGCCACTCATGCAAGCAAGGAAGCAGTATGGTTACAAAGATTGTGTTCAGGTATTGGGTTGGTACAACAAGCAATGATATTATATTGTGACAGTCAGAGTGAAATATTTCTGGCAAAGAAAGCAACTTATCATTCGAAGACAAATCATATTGATGTTCAATATCATTTTGTGAGAGACATGGTTGAGGAAAAAAAGGTGTTGCTGTAAAAGGTTGAAACTTTGAAGAATGTTGCAGACTCATTGACAAAGTCTGTGAGCACAGAAAAGTTATCCTAGTGTAGAGTAACAATGGGAATTTCTTCCCTGGATTGTTGACTATATAATCCCCTAGATCTCTGGATGCAAAGAAAACAACAAGTGGGGGAATGTTGGGTATGTGTTATATTCTTTGCATGTGTGTGTGTGGGCACATCAGATTCGACAACTGCGTCTAATGATCCCTATAGTACTTCTCTTTGTGTCATGTGTGTTAGGCGCTTTCCTACGGGGGTCCCAGGGGGGGCAGGTATGCCCCCCTGATTACGCATAACGCCCCAATTTGTTTTTTGTGGCCGTTTTTTTTTCTATTTTTAGCGGATTTTGCTATCTTTAGAGGTTTTCTAAATTAATCCCAGATTAAGGGATTAGGGTTTTGTTATCTACAAAATACCTAAAAAAATGTATATATTGTATGGTGAAAGGTGAAATTCGATATAATGAATATAAGAAATGTTTTCCGAGTTGAGGGTTTCTGGTATAAAATCTCTGTGTACTCTGTGTATGAGCCATTGATTAAATTTTGTTTTACTTAAGAATCTATATGCATTGCTTTACTTCACAGTTTTAAAACTTACACCCACTTATTACCCCACTTATGAAAAATAAATGTACTCCATTATACAAACCTACCACTAGTGGAGGAACTATATTCTCGGAAAGGAGACAGTCATCCACATTGATCATAACCCTCTGTAGTTCATGCAGACACAAGAAAAATTGCAGAATGACTGCCATCAAAAGTGGCACACATACTTTCAACAGTTCCATTTCAACGTCAATTATAATAAATGGACCACTAACCTCATCGTTGACTGCCTCAATCAACCTCCATTTTACTCACTAACCATGGTGCTAGACTCTTGCGGACATGCAACCTATGGATGGCCCCAACTCTATGAGTGAGATCCTAACTTTTGCACTACCTACCAGATGTTGGGAACAAACACAACTATCATTGATTTTCATCTATAAGACGGGTTGTTGTGCCATATAGGGAATCTCTTCATTTCATCAAGCGAGTGAGCGAAGTTTATTTGGAAGCTCACTACAGTTGGGTGGAAGGAAACTTTGGTGTAGAGGAGAGAATGGAAGTGTTGCAACAACATTTCTATTGGTTGAAACTATGACAGGATGTGAGAAAGTATATCAGGTCCTACACATCCTGTGCCTTTGCAAAAACGACCATTAAGAAGCAAGGCATGTAGACCCCTCTACTTACTCTTTACAGAACCTAGGAATCCATATCAATGGACTACTTATCGGGCCTTCCTTCAAACAAGCAGGGAAATGAATTTGTTTTCATGGTTGTTGATCCATTTTCCAAGATGGCGATTCTTGTCACCTGCAAGAAGAACAACACAGCAAAGGCCACTGCTAAGATATTATTTGAATGAGTGTGGGTACATTTTGGGATACCACAAACCATCATCTTCAATCAGGAAAAGTGGTTCCTTAGCACATTCTTGTTGATCCTCTGGTCATGGATGGACACCAAGATCACCAAATCCACAACCTTCCACCCCCAAACAGATGGGAAAATTGACATCATCAATAGGATGATCATGCATATTTTTCACATGTACAATTCCAAGGATCCGTGCAGATGGGATGAGAGTCTTCCCTATGTTTAGCAAAATTACAATAGAGCCATACATAACTCAACTAGCCATAGCCCCTTTTAGGTGGGGTTGATATTTCAAGCATTGGGTCTTATGGATCTTGCACTTACCCTTGCATCCACATAGGGAGAATCGTCCCATGTGCAAATCGGAGATAAAAAGGCCACCCAGTTCATTGAACAAATATAATGCATCCGCCAACAAGTTCAAGATATTTTCTAGAAGTCGAATGCCAAGTACAAGAAATTCCATGATCAAGACCGGGTTCCACACAAGTTTTAGGTGGGAGATAAAAAAAATTTTCACTTGCAGAAAGAACACCTTACAGGAACCCATTGAAAGCTTCTACCACTCCATTATGGACCTTATACCATCATCAAGGATATGGGTGAAAATGATTTTGAGCTCAACATTCCCCCCTTCCTTGGATTTCACCCAATGTTTAATATGAACCTTATTCGACCATACTTTCCACCATTATTGGACACCTCATAGGTAGTAGAACCGTTGACACATAAAAATGTCAACCCTGACTACATGGAACATGTATCCACATATTAGATCATGGACACACAGGTCAATGACAATTTCCAACACAATTTTAGTCTTTATCGTGTTGTCAAATAAGTGAAACTCCTGCACCAAGGTAAGTGTCTCACTCAGGGCCAAATTCAATAGAGATTTCCTCATTTGATGGGGGAACTCAACGTAATGGAGACCATTCCTTCCTAAGGTGGAGGATTTATTTAAGTGGATATCGATGTCCACCCACCTATTCTAGCTAACTCACATACATATTTCATCTTGACATTTTCATTTTTCTTCTTGGTAGTTTTTTTCTAGTTTTTCGGGTCCTAAACTTCTAGGGTCATTTTGAGGCCCTAAACAACGTTTTTTGGGCCGACCACAGTCACACTGTACATAGAGTTAGAGTGTAATGGAATAATGTGTAGTCCTAAGATAGACCTTTCCAATTGTCTAACGTGCACCTAAAATAGATATTGTATGCAAAATTTATGACCCCGAGAAGTTGATCTACACACTTACCCCAATGGGGCCCACATGACATTTGGCACTTCATCTCCTAGGGTTAGATTTTTGGATGTGCATTCCTTTTCGAGGTAAAAAAAGGTCTTTTGAGCCTCATTTTAATTATATTCTTATGAAGGAGCATAGCCATCACATATCTTCTCAAAGATAAGATATCACCATTCTAGCAAGCTTGTTTCAGTCTACATTTAACAATTTTCAACATATTTCTTATTTAACAGAAGTAAAGTTTTAATGTACCTCTGTTATTATTCACTGTGTCTTAATGTTAATATTATAGATCTATGTTTTCATTTTGTTCCACTCATAAATCCAGATTAGAAATGGAACTGGTAACAAGGGGATAGCAAGAGGAAAAATTTACGCATAGCCATTTATGTGCGAGAGCGAGTACGAGGTTTCTGGTGGGAATAATTAAAGGTGGTCGCAATTTGATGTCTTGGAGAGATACTAAAACAAGAAAATTGAGAGATTGTTGTGCACATGAAACAAATGAAGATACATTGGGAGAAGCCAAAATATATTCTAGTCTTTCCTAACTGATAAGTAGAAAATATAGAGGGTCACAAAATATACTTTTAAGTTCAAAAAATTCTAGAAATATTACACAAAATTTACTTGAAATATTTCATTGTGGTGGGATCATTGATGATGCTTGAATATTGGCTAGTATGGCTCATCCTCTGTATATGGAGGATGAATCATGACAAGATTTATTTCCTTAAACTTTATGGATGATCCAGGTTAGTATATTTGTCGCGGGGAGGATATAGGTTTGGGATAAAAATATTTTTCACCATGTATGTATATAGATATCTCATAGGTGTTGATCCACTTCCTATGAGTGTCCATGACCTTAATGGAGTCACCATGACATCATTGATCTTGCTTCGCTGCATGTCGCCTAGTCTAGTCAAACTTTCCTTTCCATTCCTTCACAATTTATTTAGTGCATGTTTAGCGTTCAGTGGACAAGGAAAGTGATGGAATTTTATCCTGATAGGGGATGAGTTCCAAATATTTATATTTATTTGTATATTTGTTGCACTTGGCTACATAGAGATATCCTTTATTTTTTTTAGCCTTTATACCTTCACACTTCACCTTTCACATGGGAAACTACTTGGTGTGTGGATGGTTCCTCTGTTACATAGGATCTTCTCACTAAAAAATATGCAAGGATGATCATTGATTAACCACTATGCTCAGTCATGGTTTAATTGTTTTAACAACATATATTAAGCCCTAATATTGGCTCATTACCCCTTAATTGGGGCATATTATATTAGTAATGTTATTTTATTTATGTCAACTTTAGGCCATTAGTTGTAATTCTACCTCCTAGTCTCCTATATATACCAAGGAGACATTTTCATTTTGAATCATCTTGTAATTGAACATTTAAGTGGGGTAAAAGGAGTTTTCCCCGTCAAAGAGGCTTATTATCTGAAATTATCTCTTTTTCAAGGCGTTGAGTACTTTTCCTGAGGTTTTTCTATGCTATATTGATGTTTGGTTCTTAACATATGGTATCAGAGCTCAAGGTCTTGGGGTTTCGCTGCTACATCAGAGACACTGTAGAATTTTCTCTATAACTATTTTTCTACAACGTTTTAGAAGGAACGTCTTGGATGATATTTAGTAGACGAATCAAGGTACGTTGGGTTCTAAATTCATCTCCTGAGGCCTTATACTTTTGGAGATACAACTTGTACAAGATAGGGTTCTGGAATCATCCTGAAATGAGTCATTGCGGAATTTTCACTATAAAATTGTTTATGTAATGTTTCAGACCCTGAACTTTGGAGGCCATTTACATAAATTAGTAAGGTATCTGTGGTAAAATATTCAGCTTCTAGGCCATCTTAAATTTGTAGATACACCTTGTGTAAGAAAGGTTATCTGACTAGTCCTATTGATTAGTCTCAAGAGGGTGTTCCAGGTAAAACAATCATAACTTCTTGCTATAGTATCCAAATTGAGTGGGAATGGTTTCATTGGATCGTGGACATTCTGTAGTATTTTGGGTGCGAGTTTCAGAATTTGATATCAATTATTTTGTGCGGGGCATGATATACAAGTGAGATCTCCTGGAAAGGACAAAAATCGGCAAGTTGTGAGGAAGTTATCGTAAATTCCACTTGGCACATCCAATTTTGATCAGACCTGTGGCATTGCAAAGAAGAAATATCAGAGAACTACCTAAAAGAAAGTTTCATACCCAGAAGGGCCGAAACTTTGGAGATAAACAAAATAAATATTGTCTAGCAGAACCGCCTCAAAATCAAGATTCAAAATTGATACTTGGCCAACACGCCACCGAAAAAGGGACCTTCAACACCAAATAAGCCTCCAGAAAATCCAATTGGACTCTTGATGAAGGTGAAGAAATGCGTAGGGACATAAATGAACTACAAAAGAAGATGGATTCAATGGAAGCTAAGTTGATGGATTCAATAGAAGCTAAGTTGGATACTAAGATGGATGGCTTAAAAGGGGAGATCATGGAAGTATTGAAAAATTTCATACCAGAGAAGACACCCGAAAGTGAAAATGCATCCCATGAAATTCATGATGAGGACACAAGGAAGGTGAATCAAGAATGGAGAAACTCCAACTTTGGTTTGAAGACCAACCACGTTCCTAAGATTGATATGAGGAATTTTGATGGC